>JANBSU010000016.1:0-155232 GCA_027578835.1 Coemansia sp. RSA 2050 | reverse complement strand
GATGGCCGAGTGGTCTAAGGCGCTAGTTTCAGGTACTAGTCTCTTCGGAGGCGTGGGTTCGAGTCCCACTCTGATCAATATTGTTTTTGCACTCACTTTCTTTTTAAAAGCTTGTATTTTGGGCGGAGGTTAGAGTATTGCCCATTTCTAGCAAGGCCTTGGAAGGTGTAGTAAACGGGTGCTTACGTCTATTTTTGTTGGCTGGGCACATTCTTGACGGGTGGTTATGTTTTTTTTTGAAACAATCATCCTGGTGGTCGTAGCACCTAGAAACTTGGCTGACTTTGAACAACATGCGGTGTAACCCCATATGTAGCACAAGCTAAATAGATAAATGTTGGGAAAGGGGTATTGCGTCAAGTGCTTTCGATATTATGTCTACAGATTGATTTCTCTTTTTTATGCTATGGCGGCAGATAGCGGTATCGAGCTCCCAGATGGATTCAGCTCAGCCAGCGAGTATGTGGCCGAAGTGAAGCGCATTTATTCTCCCTACGCGTTCCTGGCACAAATGCACATAGTGGACTTCTTGGTACGCCCGCACTGGGAATCGCTGGATGCCGAATGGCGCTCGTATTTTATGTCCGACGACTTTGATTTAAGCAAGCTGATCCCCATGGCGACTCACGGGCAAATGGATGAGGCGTGTCCTGCATCGTTGCGAGAGTTTGTTGGCAAGATGTTTAGCCTGCAGTTTCCGCGACAACGAATGGGCGGCCAGGCAATTGGGGAGGAGCGAGAGCTGGTGTTAAGGTATTTTGTGGATGGAATGAGCGAAAAGAAACGTGAAGAAGTTGTAGACCTGGCCGCTTTGGTTGGAAATGTAGCACGCGATACTGGGAGCGGGCTTGTGGTGGATGTAGGTGCTGGACAGGGATATTTGTCTCGAGTAGTGGCATATGGGCGGGAGGATGCGCCTCGAGTTCTGGCGGTGGATTTCGCCGAAGGGCAGAAGCGCGGAGCCGAAGTCCATCAGCGGCGCACTCTCAAGCGGCTGCAAGGCAAGCGCGCTATAGCCGAGGGATTCAAGGGGCCCAGAGATATGGAGGCTCGCCTAGTGCACAGGGTTCTGCGTGTAGATTTGGAGAGCACAAGAGAGCTGGCTACAGCAGCGCAAGAAGAAGCTGGCGGCGACCGGTGGATGTTATGTGGGCTGCACGCATGTGGCGATTTGTCTAGCTCAGTGCTAAAGACATTTGCTGAATCGGATGCTGCTGCTGTGGTCGTTGTGCCGTGCTGCTACAACCACATAACAGAAGGCGATGGCGCGGGGTTCCCAATGTCATCGGAGCTACATGGCGTAGAATTTGGCATCAATGCACTGAAGACTGCATGTCAGGCGACTGTGCGGTGGGAGTCACGGGAACAAGACACTATGGTGGGGTTTCAGCGCAACTACTTTCGCGCCCTACTGCACTATCTGATGGTGACCGCGGGACAGCTTCCGATGGACGCGCCATTCCCCGCAGTGGGCGGCGTCACAGATACCGAGCTAGTGGCAGCCGAGGAGCACGTGGGGGCTGTAGGGGATGACCGTGCGTTTGCGGTTTATGCGTATGCGGCGCTCAGGCGCTTGGGCGTGGAGTGGCGTCCGACTGAGGCGCAGTGCGTGGAGGCACGGCGGAGGACCAGCCACGGGTACCGTCAGATGGCTGTTGTGTGGACGCTGAGGTCGCTGATGGGCCCGTTGATCGAAGGTATGCTGGTTGTGGACCGTGCGCTGTACCTGCGCAAACACTGCGGTCCTGCGGGCGGCGTGCGTGCGTTTGCGCTGTTTGATGCGGTTACATCGCCTCGGAACGTCGTCTTGGTTGCTTGGCGCGGGGGGAGGGGAGGGAGCAATGGCCTGAAAGACTAAATTGGCTAACGAGGGAGGAAGACAGATGCATTGACTTTGGCGCCTCCTTTGTCTAGCACAGCCGATTGTCTTTTTCTTTTTCTTTCTGCTCGGTTGGTATTGCCACGGGCCCTTGCTGCACATTCATATTCTTGTCAGCTCTTTCTATTCCGTGAATATAAATGTTCCGAGTCTAAAGACGGCCCTTTTTCTTTTCATCACTTCTAAAAAAAGCCAGCCGGTAAAAAACAACAGCTGAAAGTGTTTCATTACCAAGAATCAACGCTTGATACTTTTTTCCAGCGCATACAGCCAGGCTTTCTCTCTTCCTCTGGTGCTCCCTTTTCTTCTTTCTCTTTAGCTTTGCCACACACGTCTTTTGCCTCTTTCCTCTTATTCCTTTCGCTTTTATTTTCCTCCCACTCTTTTTGCATTCTGTTCATTTCCTTTAATTTCGCCAAATGGGAATCGCTGCCGAGTCTGGCTGCAGCCCCGTTACACTCGACGAGCCGGTCATCTTTGTTGGTCGCACACCAAGTCTAGCTCCGGCTGTCGACATCACCTTCTCTAGACCCTCAGCCCCACTCAAGATCCCGAGAACTGGCGGACGCTTCAGAAAGCTCAGAGGTACCGTATCGAAAATAACAATACAGCCATCCTTTCCCCAACTGTTGGACCAGCACGCTCTGGAAACAGTCGTGTCTGGACCGTTGGTGGGGTGGCGGGATCTTCCATTTCCCCCGCTCTATCTAGTTTCCCGAACGAGACCGTTTCCAAAGCGGTGGGCTTGAAAAGACAATATTGTTGTTTTCTTCTTTACGGCTTACCTGTAAACAGTCCCGCCCACATCCAAATCAAGGCTGTCTGTCTGTGCCCACCTTATCGCCTTTTGCACTCTTCTTGTGCGCGGCATTTGGGTGCATATGGCTGTGCATGCTGCCTGCGTTGCAAACCTGCGCCCCGTGCATATATGGTGCTTTTGTGTTTCCACTTTCTTGCTACAATATAGAGCGCCTCCTTCTCCTCACCAATGGGACGCTTGCGTCTCACGCCCTGGCTGGGGGAGGGCTTTAGTCTCCGACGCGCGTGTCTCCTGCTCCTCTGGCGACCCAAGGCCCAGCCAGCTCCTCCTTCGCTGCTTTGCCAGAAGGCAGATCCTCGCTGGCCGCCCCTTTTCTCCAACGCCGCTGATCGCAAATCCTTGCCAAAAAAACTTGTTCTCTCTCCTTTGCTCATATTTGTTGTTGTTTTGATTTTTTGAAGCTCGGCCCTCCCCCGTTTCCAGGCCTGCTTTTTTGCTGTTGTCTGTGGCGGTGCTTATTTCCTTTGCCGGCTGGCCTTCTGGCTTCTGGTTCTTTGCGCTGTGTTCCTATTCTGCTCTTGGTCTGGGCTACTTTGCACGATAAAACTGGGTCATAGCAGGTCCTTTTTTATCTAAGGAGTGGACCGAAAAAAATTGCAGCTCCTGCTCTCTTGCTGCAGAGTTCAAACCTCTCTCTTTTCCCCTTTCCCTCCCTATCTCTCTTTTTCCTCTTCTCCAGGACCCCTGTTTCTCTTTTTTTTGTCCCTTCATATATTTACTAATAATCAGTGTCTGTTTTGTGCGTGCTACTCTTCTCCACCCATCTCTGCCTGTACTACCTCTGCTGTCCCTTGGATGCTGCACAACTGGCTTGTAGAGCGGGGCCATTCATTACTGTCGCGCGCAAATAGCTCCAACCGCAAGTCACCTCGCCAGGACCGAATCCTCACTCTGCCAGCAGACGTAGGCACTGTTGGCCTGCCAACGCATGGTGCAGACGCAGCAGTAGCAGCAACAACAGCAGTCTCAACCGGAGGCTTCGCGGGCCATCGGTCTACGCCCAGCAGTCGCGTAACAGCACCTACAGCATCACTTCAGAACAAGGGCGCAGCCGAGTTCCGAGTGCGCGGAATAGCTAGTGCTGCGGCGGCCCCCACGAGCGTTGCTGCTGTGCCCTCGCCAAGCCCCCTCACACATAGACACATGTCCGAGGACGGAGCGGCCATTTCGTCACTGCCATCGTCGCCCCGCCAACGCACAAAAAAACTCGTGCGGGACCCGCGCAATACTAACCACATGCGCCACAGTCGCAGCAGCCGCACCGCTCACAGCATGGATGTTGATCGTGCACACTCTGTTGAGCTCCGCCACCAACAGCGTCCGCCCGGCCTTCTCACGCAGCTCTTTTCGTGCTGTACGCCTATATCTTTATTCCGGCGCGGCGCTTCCTATGGCAGCACGCGCAACGAAGGCCGCCGCTCTGGTCACCCACAGCCCATTAGCGAGGATGGCTCGGCCGCTAGTCAGGATCAAGTGGAGAGCCAGCCTCATGAGGCAGCACGCCGGCAGCGCCCGATTCAGGGCCGCAACAGCGCCACCGATACTGCCGTTGGCGCAGAGTCGCTAGATGACCGCTCAAGTGCTAGCTCTAAATCTACCTCGGTACCTGGCCACGAGCCCAAGGTCGGTATCACTTTACCACTACATACGGACAGCAACGGCGAGATGGGCTGGCTGATGCCTCCCCAACAGGTGAGCCAGGTAGCAACCAGCGCTATGCCTTCGGCGTACACTCCGTCCGACAACGAGGACTACTCGGGGGCCGGTTCTGGGTTTGTCGGCGGGTTCGCTGTGCGCCAAACACCGCCTGTCAACTCGACTACAAGCGCCATACCCCAGCGGTACGCACCGTTGCCGCCATCGTCGACAGCATCGCCGCCTACCAGCGACTTTGCCTACAACTCGGCGTACTCTGACTTTGACACAGATGCTGGAGTCAGCTCGTTTGGCAACTCGGTGTACCGCACTCCACCTACGTCGATAGGAGACTTGGCAAACCCATCTGTGACTGGCAGCCTCCCACAGGTGGAGCTCGGCCATAGCACTCCTAGCGAAACACCGGTAAACTCGACATCCAAGATGTATCTTGGCGATGAGGCATCCTACGAGCACGTACCACGCAAGCTCACTCTAGAAACGAGCTCTGGCGATCCCGAGAGCATTGTCGATGACGATGACTTGGACAGCGAGGAAGAGAATGAGCTGCGTGTAGAGATCATTTCGCCGCCCGGCAACGTGGCCACAGAGTCATCCGAGCGCCTAGTCACGCACATTGCTGACCAGTACTTGTTGCCACCGCTGTCGACGCAGCTGCGGGGCAAAAAGTGCTTGGTGCTGGATCTTGACGAGACGCTTGTGCACAGCTCATTCCGGGAGGTAGAGCACCCTGACTACGTCGTTCCAGTGGTTCTCGAGGGACAAGAGCACAATGTCTACGTCCTCAAGCGGCCTGGCGTCGACGAGTTTATGCGCGTCATGGGCCAGTACTACGAGATTGTTGTGTTTACGGCGTCACTGTCAATGGTAAGTGTTATCTGCTTGTATTCTTGTCGTTTTTGCATCCGTGCACTACACTCGCCCACCATCCTCTTTCAGTCGTTGTTATTGTTGTTGTTTACACATGGCTATGGCGCTTATTATTTCCCATGCCGCAAAATTTTCCTATTGTGCCGAAGGTGGGTGGCAGGGTTGCACAGCCGCCAAAAGGCGACAACGACAACAAAACAGCAGAACATTGAATTGTATGTACTAAATCGTTTTTTCTCTTTTGGTGCCACTTTTTTCTTCTAAACCCGTGTAGTATGCTGATCCGGTACTAGATTTGTTGGATAAGAGCAAAGTGGTTCATCATCGGCTGTTCCGCGAGTCGTGTAACTTGTACAATGGTAACTACGTGAAGGACCTGTCACGGCTAGGGCGCGATGTCAGTCAGTCAATTATCATCGACAACTCGCCAGCTAGCTACGCGTTCCACACTAATAACGCCATTGGCATTAGCACATGGCTGAACGATCCGATGGACACGGAGTTGCGCGATCTCATTCCGTTCCTTATTGATCTCACGGGCGTAGACGATGTGTCGGCTGTGCTTAGTCTGACCCACGGACACTTGCCATTTGCACACCAAGAGTAAAGAAATACAGTGTACACACTATTTAAAAATCCCAAGCAGCAACAATACGTTGACACATGTTCTAATATCCCTCGTCCATATCGCTACAGCCTAATTCCCCTTTTTATACACTTTCTTTTTTTTTTTTTCTCTCTCCATGTGTTGTTTTCTATAATATCCCTTGTCTTTCACGCTATACGAATAGGGGTTTACTACTACAAAAAGATGTTGCTAGAAGAGCGTTTTAGCAAATGCGCTGATATCCTTGTTCTCGGGAAGCCTCTTTGTGCCACGAGTTGTCCAGTGCCGCAATGCGTTGGTGATATCTACACCCGAGTGAGCAGCGGCTTGACGCAGACGATCTATGGCTGATGGCGAGGGAATCTGGCTCAGACAATGCATGTGATCCAGGGTATCCTGGGCCCTCTGAATAAGCTCTTTCGATTCCGAGTTGATGGCATTCAGCGAGAGTGTGGCTAGTGTGTTTACGACTTGGGAGTTTAGGTCAGCCGAAGACAGGGTTTTTAGTTTGGGCTGGCGGTCTGCAGCTGTGCGATATGCTGCTAGAACACGGACAGCGCGGGCATGTTCAGCGGACTCGCAGATGCTGAGTGCCTTTTGAAGCAAGGGGTCTAGCGACAATGCAATTGACATGGTGTCATCGGTTTGTGGGTCGCTTGCGTAGGTGCAGGCTTGAAGTGCCCATGATTCTGCTGATGGGGCCGATGTTTGGTCGTGTACCACTGTGGAGAGACACTGGATAGCTGCTAGCCGGCTGAGGATACCCAGCTGCATCCAACGGTCGACCAATTCTGCTAGGCGATCGCCGGTTGGCTCGCGCGCAAGTACCGCTAGGTAAGGCGCTATACAGTGAACGATGGGGTGGGGCACAACATGGGTGGCGCTTAGCTTCCAGCCCACGGGCTGGGGTGGGGGCGTCCTGACGATATGCTGGACAAAGGGGTCTTGGGCCGTGAAGCGGGATTCAAGGGAGTCTGCTAGACGGTGGGCTTGAGCGGGATCGTTGAGAATTTGGTCGGCCGAGACAAATGCCGCATAGTAGAGGGAGGCAGATACTGGCATCTCCCGATGTGTCTGCAGGGAGTCCAGCAGGAGGGACAGTTTCTCTCGGTGGATAGGGCGGCGGGAGAGGTGGTGGATACATGTGATGTAGGTTAGGACTATGGCGCCAGCTCTGTTCTTGGAAGTGATCTCCCGCTTGAGCTCCATTCTGGTCTGGGTAGTGGGCTGGTGGTGCCCTTCTTTCTTTGGCTCGGCGCCGCGCTCTAGACCTAGGAAGCCCGCGGTGACTAGACTCAGGTAATCGGCGAATGCCTCCGTACCGGTTTCTTGGACAGCAAATCTCGATAGCGCAGAGATATCAGATCGCGATAGGGTCAGCGGGGTCGTGTTGTGGAAGTTGGCTCGGACAAAGGTCGCAAATTCGGCTACTGCCTCCGATGCCACCGCCATCTGTTTGGCGGATGTACTGGGATGCGGGAACATGTGTACTAGGTTGCGGAGCCACAGAGATGCCAGGCGCTGGTGCATCTCGTGGGTGCTAGGCAGCATGGGTTCTATAATAGCGCAACTGCGAGCGAATCTGCTCCACGCCAGAGCCAACCGCAGTTTCCACGGTATCCGGGGCCGACCCGAGTGACCCGAGTAGAGAATACTGTTGATCTCCAGCAAGGCCTCGTTCGAGGGGGAGGCAGGGAACGCGCGGCTTAGAATCCTGTGGACCTCTGCCTCGCAGTCTTTGGGCAGATCAACCACGGGGCCCCAGAGGTTATCGGGTTTGGGAATAGGTGCTGGAGTGGCTAGCCTGCCCATCATCGTGTGACGTAGTATAAAGCGAAAGCCTAGGATGACAGCAACAAATGTCGCGCAGAGTGTCAGGGTTCTAGGCACTACACTCATGGCTGGCGTTAGTACGGTGTTCTCGATCTGGGCCCCTCTTACTCCTAGCATGGCTATCGCCGATATTACTGAGTATTCTACAAGCTTGGCTAGAAAGCGCGATTGCCGTTCATGCCGCATTATATCGCGGATAACCACGGTAATTGGCCGTGCCTTTAAGCAGCGGCTTATTCTGCTGGCGAGATCGCTAACCGATTCGCCTGGTGCCGCGGTTTTGCCGAGCAAGTGGCTGCCGGTCGCCTGGTCTGCCGCGCGCTTTATCAGGGCTAGTATCTGGGTGTCATATACCGATAACTCTGGCTGTCGCCATTGGAGTCTGACTTGGCTGAACGCCTTTTGAGTTATATCGGGGCGGCCTAGGTGTGCGTAGAATTGCAGGTATATGGCGAGTACCTGAAATGATACACCCATGGAGCCTAGCTGTCCCGCCTTTGTGTGCCGTCTCAGGCGATCTGCTACTTGGCATAGCTGCAGTGTATCCGTGTTGGATATCGTAGCTATGTGGGTTGTGAGTAGCTGGTGGCATGTCGACATTAGCTCTAGGGTGTGCTGTTCGTCTGGTCTGGCAGCGCTTTGCCTGTCGAGTTCGCTGATCTGAGCTGCAAGAGTGTCTCCAAGCCGAAGGATTGGGCGGCTGGATACTGGCGCTTCGCGTGTGGCAAAACGTGCTCGCGACAAGGTAAAAACGGGGTATCGGCGGGTGGCAGTCAGCCAAAGCAATCGTGACATTGAAGAGCTGAAATTCAAGAAGCAAAGGCTGTCTCAAAATTTAAACCAAAAAAGGAGCGAGTGAAACAAACAAAAAAGCAATGGGGATGAGAACTGGCAGGGCTGGCTGCGTAGAAACATCTTTTTCTACTCTTTTTGTACATTTAGTTAAATGACTACGGAGCTGGATCGACTATTGTCGCAGATAAAAAGCGAGTCTGCTCGGAATGTCGCTGGCCTCGCACCACTGCCCCCTAAACACACGGCCATCTATACCGACATCGAGGCCCTAGACGATGCGCTCAGAGAGATTTACAGTATCGACGAGAGAGGTAGCGGTGGTGGTCCATTACTAGAGCTGCTGGGACTACCTGGCAGCGGCAAGACGCAGACCCTGTACCACATCTGCGCAACCGCGGCGCTCTCTGGTCAATGCGTGCTATTCGTAGACATTGACGGCAAGTCCAGCGTGCAAGCACTGGCGCAGCACATGAAAGGGCTTTGCAACGAGCCCGAGGCTGTTACGGAGGCCCTACGGCTCGTGCATTTCTTCAGCCCCTGTAGCACGCAGTCGCTGATCGCCACGCTGGCGATGCTCCCCAGATACGCGCAAGAGCTATCGCCCAAACTGTTAGTGCTCGATGGCCTGGGCAGCAACTACTGGGCGGATCGCAAGGAGTCCGTGCATGTGAGGCTGAGGAGCAAGCGCGCCTCGGCCTTTTTCCGGCTCCAGCAGCTGCTGGTCGACACGCTGCAGATGGCGCACCAGAGGCTGGGATGCCTGGCTGTTGCCACCAGTTTGCTGCTACTGCCTGCCTTGGATTCGGCACCGAGGCTGGCCTCACAGGACTCCGACGGAGCGGCGCGGGTGATTGGGGGAGCACAGCACGAGTACCGCGACCATATGATCCAGAGGTGGTCCAGCGTGGTTAGCAGATCGTTCGTGATGGGCAGTAAGGATGTGGGCGGTCAGACAAAAGTGACGTTTACGCCAGCTTCCAGCAGCCGGAGCCAGCAAGCCAGGCAGTATTCAGCCTATGTCAACAATGGCGGTCTGCGTGCAAATTTTGCGTAATCTACTGCCAATTGCATGCCGACACATCCTCATGGGCAGTAAATGGATTGCCAACAAATACATGGGCGATTGTGCGTTAGGCTGCATTTAGCGAAAACTTTTTTTCCGAGGCTTGCGCAAGACTCTTGTCTGGGCTTTTCTCTCTTCCTCTCTTGCCAAAGAATCCCACCCGCCCTTTTATTTCGTCTCTTATCAGCCAGATATGACTACGGATACGCCAGTGCCTGTCGTCAATGGTCATTCTGGCGATCTGCTTGCTTCTCTGAAGCAGCAGGCCGTGTCGTGGACCAGCAAGCGCTCTCGTGCGTTCTCCTCGCCAACCATCTACCCGCCCAGTCTCCCCTACGAGTGCGGTGGTGCTCGTGAGTACAGCTCCTATGTCCTCTATGCCCTGATCGCCGGCATCCCCTACATGGTGAAGCGGCTCCTGTGCCTGTCCCTCAGCTCCTACCTAATCCTCACGGCCATCCTGGCGCTGCCCATCGGCGCACTCAGCCTGGTGGCGCACTCGTGGCTGGTCAGCACGCCCACCGAGCAGATCTGCGCGCTCCCCAACGAACCACTCGAGTCGTACATCGCTATTTTGGACAAGGAGCTGCAGGCCAAGTATGCAGGCGGCAAGATTCCCATGGAGGTGTTCTTTGAAAGCTACTTTGACGGAGACATTGATCTGAAGGGCGACGCGCTGGCTATCTTTGAGAAGCGCTACGATTGGGCGTTCTTCCCCATCACCCTGAATGTGGCCAAGTTTTTCGTGCTGCAGTGGATCCCCGAGCTTATCTGGCACTCCAAGAAACAGGACGAGACCCAGGTGCGCGACCACTATGACCGGGGCGATGACTTTTATGCTGCGTTCCTCGGCGACCGCATGGTTTACACTTCGGGCCTGATTGGCGACTCCGAGAAGCGCGAGTCTTTGGAGGAGATCCAGGACAACAAGCTGCGCGACGTATGTGAGCGTGTCCAGATCCGCCCCGGCGACCGTCATTTGGATATTGGATGTGGCTGGGGAACGCTCGTTGCCTACGCTGCCAAGAACTACGGCTCGGAGTCTGTTGGCGTCACCCTCGGCCGCAACCAGACGGCCTTTGGCAATGCCCGTGCTGCAGAGTGGGGCGTTGGGGACTCGGCTCGTATTCTGTGCATGGACTACCGTGACATTCCTCGTCGTCCTCGCTACAACCGCATTACGTGCCTGGAGATGGCCGAGCATGTTGGCGTGCGCAAGTTCCAGGAGTTTCTGCTGCAAGTGCGCGACATGCTGGAGGACGATGGGCTGTTTTACCTGCAGATTGCTGGCTTGCGCGGCGCCTGGCAGTACGAGGACTTTAGCTGGGGTCTGTTCATGGCCAAGTATATTTTCCCTGGCGCTGATGCCTCGTGCCCGCTGAACTGGGTGGTTTCTCAGCTGGAGACTGCTGGCTTTGAGGTGCGCACGGTGGAGACCATTGGTATTCACTATTCGGTCACTCTGGGTCGCTGGTACGAGAACTGGATGGAGAACAAGGACCAGATCATGAAGACCTATGGTAAGCGCTGGTTCCGCATCTGGGAGATCTTCCTGGCTTGGTCCGTTATCATCGCGAGACAGGGCTCGTCCACCTGCTACCAGATCCTGGCCCATAAGAACCGCAACGCCTTTGATCGCAGCGCCCTGTTGCGCAAGCCCTATGGCTATGGCATGCCCAGCGGCAGCCAGTAAGAAAAAAACAAGCGCCCGAGGGTTAGGTTCGTTCTCTTCTTCTATTACGGAATATAAAACCAAATCTCGCTTTTTTCGCTCTGAGAAATGCTCAGGTCATTTCGCATTGCCCGGTGCACATCACTCCTACAGGCTATCCGCCGCCAGTCGGCGGCCAGCGCCAGGACCCTGGCGCCCGTTCCTGGGCTTGACTTGAGCGAGACCAAGCTCCGACGCGCCATATTCTATGTCCCCTGCAGCGAAGAGCGCAAGATCCAAAAGTCGCTCCACTCACCCGCCGACTGCATAATGTACGACCTCGAAGACGGAGTCTCCTTGAACCGCAAGAGTCTGGCCCGCTCCCTAGTGACAGGCGCGCTTTCCGGGCCCCAGACACGTGAACTCGGCGTACGCATAAACTCCATCGGCTCCGGGCTAGAAGCCGACGACCTAGCCGCCATTCTGCGCTGTGCCCGGCTCGACGTCATAATGGTGCCCAAGGTAGAGACTCCCGGGGATATCCGCTATGTCGCGAGCCTAGTCGACAAATTGGCTCCAGAGAGCAAGGTGAAGATCATTGCGGGCATAGAGACTGCCCTGGGAGTAGTCAATGTTCGGGACATTGCGCTGGCTGATAAGCGAGTGGATGCCCTGTTGTTCGCTGCCGAGGACTACTGCGCTGACACGGGGATTACGCGAACAAAGGGACGCCAGGAGCTGTATTTCGCAAGATCTGTGGTCGCCACTACGGCCCGCGCCTATAAGCTGCAGGCTATCGACATGGTTACCATGGACTTCCGCGATATGGACGTGCTGAGAGAGGAAAGCAGGGAGGGCGCCGAGATGGGGTTCACTGGGAAACAGGTTATCCACCCGGCCCAAGTCGATATTGTGCAAGAGTGCTTTGCGCCGTCCAGCGAGACTGTGGCAAAGGCGTGGAGGATTGTGGACGGGTACCAGAGGCACTACAAGCTGGGTAAAGGCGCGTTTGATTTGGATGGAAAGGCCATCGACATGCCCGTAGTCAAGTGGGCCTACCGTGTACTACACAGAGCCGAGCTGGCTGGAGTTGACGGTACCAAGATTGGCGAGTAGCTGGATCCCGGAGAAGGGGGTGGATAGAATGCTCGCATTGACACGTGCATTAATTCACATGTGCTTGCAAGTTCCCTGGCACCTTTCTCTTGCGCTTTTAGTACCTTTCTTTGGAATTACCCTATCTTTGTTGAATATGCGCTTACTGTCTGCTCGCACTGCTTTGGCCCGCCCAAGCGGGTTGGGCCCATCCCTAATGGCATATACAACCGGCGCACCACTATCTACGTTTGCCAACCAGCAGCGACTGCCACGTCTGCCCGTCCCCGCGCTTGAGGACACGGTCGGCCGCTACCTCAAGTCAGTCCGGCCCCTGCTCTCTGCCGCCGAGTACTCCCAAACCGAGCGTGCCGCCAGCACATTCACCAAGGACTCTGAGCTAGGGCCCATCCTCCAACAGCGACTGCTGCAAGTCGACGCCGAGGCGCCACACAGCTGGCTGGAGGACATTTGGCTGAAAAAGGCGTACCTGGAATGGCGGGACCCCAGCTACATAAACGTGAACTGGTTCGCGCTGCTCGCCGACAACCCGGACTTCCCACTAGCCACTGACGCCGTTAAGGGCCGTCCCACGCCAGTGCAGATAGGGCGGGCGGCTCGCCTGATCACACACATGCTGGAGATGAACGAGGCATTGAATAGGGAGGAGCTGCCTGCTGACGTGCAACGCGATGGCCCGCTCTGCATGAACCAGTACAAGTGGCAGTTCGGCACCACGAGGATCCCAAAGCCCGGGTGCGACGTACTGGTTAACCAGTACCCGTCCACCGCTCGCCACATATTGGTCATGTACCGGAACCAGACTGTCGAGGTGCCTGTTTACAATAGCAATGGCCAGAGAGCGAATATCAGCCAGATCACATCCCAGCTAGCTCTAGCTACCGAGCGCGCTGACAAGTTGCTGGCCGGCCAGGCTCTGCCATCAGTGGCTAACCTTACAGCTGGGCACCGCGACGACTGGACTAGAGCTCGTGCTATTTTGGAGCAGGACTCGGGTAACCGCGAGTCGCTGGCCAAGGTTGATTCCTCTCTATTTGGGGTGTGCTTGGACGTTGACGTGGATCCGCAGGATTCCCTCAGCGCTGAAAGGTGCATCCAAGTATTCAACCATTCGGACGCTGGCGCTAACCGCTGGTTCGACAAATCAATTCAGCTGGTTATTATGAACAGCGGACGTCTAGGTGTCAACTGTGAACACACACCCGTAGACGCCTTGACCACCGGCCGGCTTTTGATGGAAGTGGGCGAAAGGGAGCGTGGCCCAGTTAAGGACACAAAGCCCTGCGCTGATCTGGGCGAGCCTGCGCCTATCCAGTGGAACGTCAGTCCCGAGGCAGTTCAGATCATTGACAAGGTGCGCAAGGATGCCGGAGTACTGGCTGGAAACCTGCGTATTGTCCTGGGTCAAATGGAAGGCTACGGCGCGCAGTGGATAAAGACCCTGGGTGTTAGCCCCGATGCCTATTTCCAGGTCGCCCTACAGGCCGCCTACTACCGCCACTATGGCCAGCCAGCGCCCACTTACGAGTCATCGTCCTTGCGAAAGTTCCTTCATGGCCGCACTGAGACCATTCGCTCGTGCACCGAGGAAAGCTTGGCGTTCAGCAAGGCATTTGGGGATAGGGACATGTCTGTGGCGAAAAAGCTGGCATATTTCCAGCAAGCCATTGCTACCCACGTTGAGCTGTCAAAGGCGGCGGCGGCGGGGAAAGGCGTTGACAGGCATTTGCTTGGGCTGCGCGCTCAGATCCAATCATCCGGGGAGGCGGAGCGGGCCTGGCTATTCCAAGACCAGGCCTATGTCAAGTCCATGTCGTTTGCTCTGTCTACGTCTAACGTCACTCCTGGCGAGAGATTCCGTGGCGGATTTGCTCCTGTTATCTTGGATGGCTACGGCATAAACTACGCCATGGATAAAAGCGACCTAAAGTTCAGCGTGTCCGAATGGCTATCATCTCCAATGACCGATGCTCCTGCTTTCCGCCAGACCCTAAACAAGACATTGGAAGATTTGTATGAGGCCGGCGAGTATGCAAAGAATCACCAGTAAATTTGCTGGCCACTATGTTAGGGCTGATTTTTCAACTCCGCTTATAGAGAAGAAAGCCTATAGATACTTTGCGTGCTTCTGGCCAAAGTCTGCTTTTGATAAGCTTTGCAAATTGATTGGCGCCTCAAACACTGCCACTTTGCCCTGATCGCGGTCTGCCTACCACGACTCAGTGCCTGGTAAGGCAGCCCTAACAAGCATTTTTCCTTCTGCTTCTTATCTTTATATATAGTCATCAAATACAGCCAACTGTTAGTTCGTTTGTGTAGCTGCATTAAAGTGTATTGACTTTTAGTCGAATAGGCTCAGGGAGCGCCCAGCTCCACGCTTAGTGAGCATTGGGAGAGGTTTGGAAAGTAATTCCAAAGTGCTTTTTGTGCCCTACATGCTCCTCCATTGTACAAAGCTTTTTAAAAGTACAAAAAAAGCTTGCTACCAAAGGCAGCCTCTTTCTCTACGCTAAAAAACATTTGCTTTCTATGGTCTTTTGTTTTTCTTTTTGCCAACCAACACGCGACAGAGCGGTTCTTTTTGCTGTCTGCAGCGACATGACTTCTCTACCACCCTTTGTCTCTTCAATTATTTTTATTGCTATTTTTTTACTGTACCAGCCATCTTCCTATTGTTGTACGACCATGGCTACCAAAGCCGAAAGAGAGAGAGAAGCGAGGATTAATGCCAGAAAGCTTGAAGCCAAGAAAAAGGACGCCGAGAAGACTGCTAAGAGGGAAAAGCTAAAAGAGCGTCTGAAAGCAAACAAGAAGGTGACGATGGGCGCGCGAGTTAATATGGTGAAAGGCGGCATCATAATTGATGTTATAAATGTCGTCCAAGCCCGACTAGCTCAGGCCGCCGGATTTACCGCAGTATGTCCACTTGATTTTATACCCACACAACTGGAGATGCGTAAGATGAGTCGTCTAGTTGATCCCCGAGTAACTCAGGCGATAGCCAATTCCGTTCTGATTCCAGTTGTAGCAAAGATCAGCATTGGCCACGATATTGAGGCGGATGTTGCAATTGAAGCTGGTGCAAACCTTATTGACGAGAGCGAATTTGCGATACGAGGCGCTGCTACTTTCTACATAGAAGATAAACCCAACCTTTCTGTTCCAGTTATATGCGGTGTTTCTAGTTTGGCTGATTGCATTAGGCGCCTCAGTGAGGGAGCAAGTATACTTCGCACCAAGCATGCGCAGCCAGCAGTCAGAGCCGATGCTACGTTGGCAATACTCAAATCTATTTTAGCTGATCTGGAGGTGCTTAGGACCCCAGGCCCCATGAGGACTAGGTGGTTCAGAATGAACAAGATGACGCCAGCTGACGTTGAACACCTAAAGGACGTCAGGGAAATATCCTATTTTCCTATTTACGCGTCTGGCGGTATTAGTACGCCTCGTGACGCTGCTTTAATGATGAAAATGGGCTGTTCTGGCATATTCATTGACAACTCTGTCTTTGCCTCTGACAACCCTTTCAACCGTCTCAAGGCGATAGCAAAGGCTGTAGAGTGCTACACTAACATGGACGAGATAATTAAACTATCCATTGGAACCGGTGAGCGAGTTCCCTAGTCTACTTTACTAACCACTATGCTAGGATTGATTTTCAATTTTGTTTTGATAAAGAACGTCTATAAATACTCTGCTTGCTTCTTACCAAAGCTCATGCTCTCGACGAGATTTGCAAAGTGGCTGGCGTCACAACCTTTGTCACTTTTCCCTGGCCCATCAATAAGATTCAAGCACTATCCATGACTGTATTGGGTCTGTGGGCAATTTTTACGACTGTGCAGGCATTAAACTCTCGCCCAAAAAATATAGCTGAACTTCTCGTAAATAAATCAGTTCTATCATTATTAAGGGCACAGGCTCTCGAAATTGGCAACATATGGCTTCGCAATAATAAATTGTGCACAAAAAGGGAACAGCTGCTTCCAAGCACTAAGGAATGGGTTTAAAGAGAATTTCAAAGCGCTTTTAGTTTATTTCTTGGCATTCCTCCTTCAACGTATGGTCCATTTCTGCCAGTGCGATAAAGCTCGCTATAAAAGGCCACCCTTCCTCTTTACAGAATCATATGCATATTCTCCTTTTTTTTCTTTTTAATATCTTGGCAGCCGTCAAGCGACAGAAATGCATTTGTACCAAGGCTGCGCAGCAACGTGCCTCCAATAGCCTCTTTTGCTTCTAAATATTTTATTATTATTGCTTGTTTTTGAAATTTTTTGCTGCCTATTTATTGACACAACCAAGTCATGTCTACTAAAGCCGAGAAGGCTGCCAAAGTGAAAATACTGACCGAGCGTCTAAAACTTCACAAGGATGTCACCAAGGCTGCGCGAGTTAATATGGTAAAAAGTGGCATCATAGTGGACGTTATAAATGTCGTCCAAGCCAGGCTAGCACAAGGCGCTGGATTTACTGCGGTGTGCCCACTTGACTATCTACCTGCACAGCTGGAAACTCGCAAGATGAGTCGTTTGGTTGATCCCCGAGTAACTCAGACGATAGCCAATTCCGTTCTGATTCCAGTCGTAGCAAAGATCAGCATTGGCCACGATATTGAGGCGGGTGTTGCAATTGAAGCTGGTGCAAACTTTATAGACGAGAGCGAATTTGCAATTAGGAACTCTGCTACCGTCTACATGGATACTAAATCCAGCCTATCCGTTCCATTCATATGTGGTGTTACCTCTTTAGCCGACTGTCTTAAGCGCCTCAAGGAGGGAGCAAAGATACTTCGCATCAAGCAGCCAGCAGCAGTCAGAGTTGATGCTACTGTGGTAAAGCTCAATGAGATTGCTGCCGATCTGGCAAAGTATCAAGACGACACCGAAAGAGAAAAATGGCTAAAGGCAAATGGGTTGGATGAGTCTGACTTTGCCAGCCTAAAAGGCGCCACCGATCTATCGTGCCTCCCTATATACGCATATGGCAGTATTAGCACGCCTCGAGATGTTGCCTTGATGATGGCCATGAAGTGCTCAGGCGTGTTTGTCGACAACTCTGTCTTTGCCTCCGATAACCCCCGCAAGCGGCTCAGGGCCATGGTACAGGCTGTAAAGTGCTATGACAACATGGAAGAGATGATTAAACTATCCATGGGAACTGGGGAACAGCTTTTCTAGTTTGCTTTCTAGTAATTTTGCTAAGGATAAATCACTACATTGGTCACTAAATACACATATTATTGGCGTCACTGGCAAAATTGAAACGCTACTACTTGCCTAACGCGCCAGCTGTGCAATACGCATTCCGAAGAAACTGTCGACAACACTTGTACCCCCAGTTGCCGTCGCTCCACCACGATCCATAGACGCTCGAGTGGTTAAGTGGATGCACGTCCTCTTTGAATTTGGTTCTCACTGCCGCTTTTTCAGCGCCACCGATAACCTGGCCAGTCCGCGAGTACTCTACATAGTGCTCGACCTGCAGCAGCAGCTCGCGGGGTGGCGCTTGCAAGTGTTCCTCGCCTCCGTACATTGACAGCACTGCCTGTTTATGGCTATCCTTCAGTGTATCCTTCTTTTGCTTGAACTCGCTGTACATAAGCGCCGTCTGCGTCGGGTTTGCCTGAAAGTGGGCGCTACTGTTGCCGCGCTCGCCGGCCTCCCAAGCGAATACCTCCCGCTTGGCAACATCCAGCGCCTCACCCGAGTAGCGAATAAAGTTGTCGCCCGCATAGGCCAGCTGAGCCGCATCTTTGCCCGAATACGGGTTTTCCCGCATCGATCTGGTCTTTGGATCATAGTACGCCGAGTCCGGGTCCAAGTTTCGCAAGTACTTTGCAGTGTCTTCGCGGATCCGAAGGTTCCGCACAGTGGACTTTGACTTTGCATTTAGCTTCTCCTCGTCACCGCCTTGGCCAATATACCGCTCCTCATCATTATTTTCCTCGTCGCTAGAGGCAAACTCTGCCTCAATTCCACCCGCCTTGGCGCCACCCGCGGCAGTAGAGCCACCTTCGGCCGTGTCTTTATCTAGCTCGCTAGCCTTGCGCTTTCGCCGAGCCTCCTCGATCAGCTCCCAATCTGCCATCAGCTTCTGGTGCTCAGCCGGGTCGTAGCCATTCCATCTATCCCGCTTGGCGTCATACGAGAGACTGATGTCCTGGACCACCTCATCAGCCTTCATATCCTTGCCAGTCCACTTTGCGCCCTTCTTTCGTGGCCGCTCCATGCAGTCCTTTGTCTTGTGCGACAATGCGCCGCAGTTCTCGCACGCGCCCTTACGGAATTTCGTGGCAGCCGTGCCAACTCTGGCGCCTCGAGCGTACCACTCGCCCTTCTGCAGCGAGGTATCGGAGTTGTCTTTACTCTTTCGCTGGTGCTGTAGCCCAACTTTGCCAGTGTCCATATACCAGGGCGCCTTGGACATGAACTCGGGAATGTGCGGATTGATTGCGTTCCCTTCCTCGTCCACCTCGGCTGGGGCTGTGCCGGCCTTGCGCGCAGCCTCAAGGTCCTTCTGCTTCTTATAGTCCTCGCGACTAAGCTTGCCGCTTCCATATGACGTAGACGACGACATTGGATTCACAATAGATATTAGCAAATTTTTTAATACAAAAGCGAAAAGCGACAAAAAAGGGGGCACTCCTTCCACAAGCACAGCTTTGGGCTTTTGCAAGTCTATTGTCATGTGATTTATAGCTTCAAAATCTGGCCCAGCAGGTCGTCGACATCGGGTATCAGGCACTCGTGTGCCTGAGTCTTACGCTTGGGATAGAATACATAGTCCGACGGATACGCACCCAGGTTTGCCAGGTCTGCGGTGTAAATGTTGGAGTATGCCTGGACCTTTGTCGAAAACAGGCTAGCGTTCTTGCTCGTCCTAAACACAGATCCAAAGTGAGGGTTGTAAAGATCTCGCAGCTTCCAGCGCATGCGTCGACGCTCCACACGACCGGCTTCAAGCATCAAGCGGTAGGTTTCCTTATCATTGGCAGTCAGCTGCATAAACGACTGGCTGCGCGTCTCTTGTTGCGAAAGCTTGAGAATCTTCTCAATGAGCTGGATATAGCGGACATAGTGCAAATACTCGGCGCTCTGGCCCACAGACAGCTCGTGCTTAAGCTCGCTGACTATAGCCCCAGTGAACCACCCCTTCTGGATAGTCGGATCGCGGAGGTCAGAGTAGACATGATCGCCGATATACAGAACGCTACGGTCTGCGTACCCAGTAATGCTCGTGAACGATGTCAAATTGCCGCCCGAGTAAACCTGGCCATCTTCAAAGCGGTCAACCAGCTCCCACGGCTGCACGCTCGAAGACCTTGCTCCTGATTTTGTCGGAACTAGGCGAAACGGCCGATGCGACAGGTACCATCCAGGCTTGCGGGCGCTGACAATTGCCACGTCAAAGACATCTCGCCAATCGCTGGTATTGAACATATAGCTCAGGACAGTGTCAACGTATTTGTAGCCGCTATTCGTCAGCAGAAAGAGCCGCTTGCCTTCTCGCTTGAGCGACTCTAAAATATGCAGCAACTCGGGCGCCCGGTTCAAGTAGTCGCCGATGTTGTTCATAATCGTCGCGTGTAATAGGCTTGCACTGATCCCATCGCCTCGGTGAATGTACTCACCAGCTGCGCGGATATCCTCGGCGAGATAGCGAGGATGGAAAGAGATATCATTGTCCGAAAAGTACTGGATAATATCCGCAAGAAGCGTGGCCTCGGGCACGGAGTACATATCGTTCAGCTGGTACAAATGGTTCTTCACGTAGTCAGGAGCCAGGTGTGGGCCGCCGTGCAAGGCAAAGACATCCTCCAAGTCGCGCAGGGGCTCGCGGCCATAGTGAATAGTGTCCATGGCAATATTGTAGTTTGAGTCTAGCTTGAACAGCCACCCGGTTTCTCGGTCATAGGATATGCCGCGGATAGCAAACGAGCTGTCATACTTTAGCGCCTTGAGTGCTGGCGGGTAAAGCATGCTGTTGACAAGCACGTCGCGTATCATGGTGTAGATAGTCTCAGGCAGCTTCTCCGTGTAGCTAGCTAGCGTGTAGTCCAGGTCAAGCCCGTATGTTCTGACCTTGCTAAGCTGCACCTCGGTATTGGCAAAGATATCCCGGGCCGTAGGCCGAAAGTGCTGGCGTGCGTCAGTACTGGTAGGGCATACTGGGTCTTTCAGACATAGGTCGCGCGCCAAATCATACCGTGCCTGCAGCTGCTGTAGATAGCGGACTGGCCTTTCCGCCGAGTCAGTAGTGTACCACGAGTGAGCTCGCCAGTTGGCTCTCAATGCAGAATTCCGGTGTGACGAAAGAGCAATTCGCCTCGCCGCCGCTAAGGGGGGTAGCATTGAATAGAAATTTAAAAGCGACAGGAGATACAAGGCAGAAAAGGAAAGACGGGCCAGATGCGGCCAAATATGTGGGAAAGCAAGTGTGCTGGTAGGACCAGGGGACAAAGCAAATCGCGGATCACCCAGGATGGTTGGACCGCCACATGACATGATGCAAACCAACAAAAATGATTGTTTATTTACTTGACATGTAATGTGTTACCGCTGACGGCGCCAGCGCCCAAGAGTCGAGTTATAGGCAGCAGCGGCAGTCCAAGCCAAGCCGTTGTGCAAATAGTTAATGTACAAAGTCGCAGAAGCGGCAGGCTTGACGGGCACATCCTGCACCGGATCCTGATTGAGCGAGTCCAGGATCTCATTGTATCCATGGTTGTCCAGCAGACGCAGCCCATCAACGATGCTACACTTGCATACCGGACAATGGACAGTCATATCCTTTGACAGCAGCCATGTGTCGATGCATTTTTGGTGGAACGCATGCTTGCAAGGCAGCAAGCGCAGCGATTCCTGGGGAGTATAGCGGCCAAGACAGATAGCGCACATAACTTCGTCGGTAAACGAGTACGAGCTAGTTCCACATGTCTGGATAATACTGGCAAGTTGACGCTGCACCACTTGCTTCTCGGGGCAAGGCGGTGGCTGGCTGGCAATGTCCGGTGTTTCGTGTCGAGATTCCTCGTCTACGCTAGGAGTACAGCGGCAGCTATCGCTTCGCGGAACATCCCACTCAACCTGCACCAGTGGCAGGCGCTCGATAGTAGCCTGATCCACAGGCTCCGGCCGCGAGCCAAAGATGCTAGGAGCAATCTCGCGTGGTACGTTTCGCAGCGAGCCCACGCTACACGCAAGGCAAAAATACACCAAGATCGCCAATACAGCTACAGCCGTAAGCAATACGTGCGTCGAGGCCAGAATACGCACCAACATATGCCTCAAGCGCGGTAGTCTGTCGTCTACAGCACTGACATAGACAAATTCAAACCGGTGAAGACCATCCTTGCGAGCCTCGCGCTGCCGCCGCAGCTCGAGCACTTGGTCGCGCATCGCTGTGATTTCCTTGGATACCTTTTCGGAGACAAACATCACGGGGAAGCTCAGGCCCGCAGTCAGCTCAAGGAACTCGTCGGTAGGGCGCCCGCACTGCTTTGTGTTTGTAATGACCATGCCGTTGACACCCTGCCGCGTTCCCTCACGTAGTATTTCCGAGAGTGGGCAAGCGCCGCAGCGAACAAGCCCGACAGTTTGGCGATGATGGCGACCTCCGCCCCCTCGGCCACGATGCCTGCTGTCATGGCTATTGTGGTTGCCGTTATTAGTGTCCTTCCCCATGAGGCCGTCAGTGCGCGGGCAGCCGGAGCCCAAGTCAACAATGCGACCCTACGTATGGCAATAAAGAAAGACATACAGCAAGCGGGATTGGGTGTTAGTAGGATGGTGTGGTGCGCTAGTAACAGTCAAAGCACAAAGCTGTGCTTCGTTGGTTGCGTACCTGAATATGTCTTTGGTAATTGGCCGAAGTCAGCATGACGATATGTGAGTCGTGGAAAGTCACTTGATCCATTACATGGCAGCCCTGACCCTCCGTGCAGGCATGGTAGCTAACGACCAGCTCCTTGGGCGCGCCATTCGCCGCCCCAAACAGCATCGTCAGAACCGTAACTACGGACTGTAGCAGCAAAAGTCTACGCACCGAGATCGCCATTGATGTAGAAAAAGACAAATGTCCGCACACAGATGAAGGTGGGAAGGAAGAGCGGGAAAAGCGGCAGCGTCTAGATGGAAGCTCTTTTTTGAGCAGAGTGCGAAACCTTAAATACAGGCAGCACAATCCTGCGGTAGAAGCAAGGATAGTGCTGGGGAAGAATAGAGGTTAGAAGAATTAAGGGTACTACTTGAGGAAGAAAGAATGGAATAGAGAAGAGCGAGCAGGCTGGCAAAGGTGAGCTATGCCAGACTGATTTTTGGACAGCGTATGTCGATAACAAGCAAAAGATGGCACCTCCTCTGGCTAGAAAGGGCGAGCTATTATTAATTGCGGGGAGGGATGGTCGATTGCAGCTCCTACGTGATTTCTTTTATAGCCGAAAAAAGAGGCTTGCACCAAACACCAAACAAAAACATATCCGACTCATGCGCTGCTGCGTCAAATCATTGGAGGTTCTCATCGCAGTTTGCACGATGCCCAGACCCTGACTGTGCCCGCCACCTCTATCATTGGCGCATTTTCTTGGCGTGTGCAATGCCAAGAACTAAGCCGAGCTTCTTGGTAGAAGTCCTCTCACGAATCTCTTGCTCCTTCCTTGCGTGCTGTGGCATGTCCGAATTCTCGCTAGGCCCATCGAGAGCAAGGACCAGCCGGCCAATCATATGACTTGCCAGGCTGCAGTTTAATTATCAAAAATTTCCTGCTGATCGATCAAGTCATATTTTTTTTTTTGCAAGTTTGAAAAGGCTCAGAAATTAAAATTGATGCGCCTTGCCGCCTATACAATTTACTTGCTCCTTTATTTTTTATACACAAAATGGATGTCACTGGAATCCTTGACGAGCACAAAAACCGGTTCAAGTCCATCCAGGTCGAACGCCTGGTCCCCGTAGAGTTCGACTTGGGGCTCTTGGCCTGCTTCGACGTAAACATGATAGACGAGGCCCAGCTCCGAGCCAGCCAAAAGGCGCGCGACGCCTACCTCCAAGAGCTGTCGCGCGAGGGGGCCCAGCTGATGATCAACGAGCTATTCAGCCTTCCCACCACCGTAGACGAAGACAGCGTGTACGCGACCCTTCCCGCCATCCGCACAGTATTGCCTCGCGAGAAGCCGGCGCCAAAGGAGAAGCCGATGACGCGCTGGGAGAAGTTTGCCAAAATCAAAAACATCCAGAACAAGAAGAAGTCCCGCATGGTCTACGACGAGGACCAGGGTGAGTGGCGCCCCAGATTTGGGTTTAAGGGCGTCAACAACGACGACCAGAAGCCGTGGCTGATCGAGGTTCCCGGCAACGCTGACCCCTACGATGATCAGTACAAGGCTAGACGCGAGGAAAAGAAGGAGCGTATCGATAAGAATAAGCGCCGCGCACAGCGTAACTTTGAGGAGAATCTGGCCGTCGAGAAGGGCATGAAGCCCAGGGATATGCGCAAGCGCGAGCTGCAGTCGGCCTTGGTCCTCTCCAAGGGCTCCACCGCCTCCATGGGCAAGTTTGACGACAAGCTTGCTGGCGAGCCAAAGGTCAAGGGCCTGAAGAGAAAGTTCGATCCTCTCGTCAAGAACAGCGACAAGGAAAAGTCCAACAACATGGAGATCTTGAACCGCGTCTCCAAGAGCGAGGCCAAGGCCACCAGTGTAGTGAATGTGCGTAAGGCCCAGCGCGCCATCAACAACGCCAAGCGGAGCAAAAAGCAAGAGTAGGCTAGATCGGCTTTAACATTTCCCTTGATACATACAGTGCCACTTACCGAGCATTTGGCTCCTCGAACATTGCCACAGGAGCCGAGGCTTGTGTAAAAAAAGAAGGCAAGTTTGAAAAATGTAATGGAAAGGCAAAAAAAAGGCAATGATTCTAGCTTAGAGCTCATCGTGCTCGGCTTCATCGTCGTCATCATCGTTGTTCTTTGCATTCTTGCCGCTGGAGCCGCTAGAGCCATAGACCTTGGAGATGACGGGGTTGACGACCGACTCGAGCTCCTCGCGCTGCTCGTCAATGTCCTCCTTGGTAGCGTCGCTGGCATTGTCGTCGAGCCACTTCTCAGCCTCCTTGATGGCCGCCAGGACGGACACCTTGTCGTCCTTGTCGATCTTGCTTCCGAGCTGCTCATTGTCAGTGACCTGGTTCTTGATGCTGTACAGGTACTGCTCAAACGTGTTCTTGGCTTCGATGCGATCCTTCAGCACGCGGTCCTCCTCGGCAAACTCCTCGGCCTCCTTGACCATGCGCTCAATCTCCTCGTCCGACAGGCGGCCCTTGTTGTTGGTGATCGTGATAGACTCGCCCTTGCCAGTGCCCTTGTCGATGGCTCCGACCTTGAGGATACCGTTGGCGTCAATCTCAAAGGTGACCTCGATCTGGGGAACGCCGCGAGGTGCGGGGGGGATGTTGGTGAGCTCAAACTTGCCCAGGCGGTTGTTGTCCTTGGTCAGCGAGCGCTCGCCCTCATACACCTGGATGAGCACGGTCTGCTGGTTATCGGCAGCAGTCGAGAAGATCTGAGACTTCTTGGTCGGGATCTGAGTGTTGCGGGGGATGAGCTTGGTCATGACACCACCGGTGGTCTCAATGCCCAGAGTCAGGGGGTTGACATCAAGGAGCAGCACCTCCTCGGTGCCCTCAGCGCCAGTGAGGATACCAGCCTGGACGGCGGCACCAAAAGCAACAGCCTCGTCGGGGTTGATGCCCTTGGTGGGCTTCTTGCCGTCGAAAAAGTCCTCGAGGAGCTTCTGGACCTTGGGGATACGAGTAGAGCCACCGACAAGAACAATGTCGTCGATCTTGGACTTTGAAATACCGCCGTCCTCGAGAACCTGCTTGACGGGCTTCAGAGTGCGCTTGAACATGGCGTTGTTGAGCTCCTCGAACTTGGCGCGAGTCAGCGTCTCCGAGAAATCCTCACCGTCCATCAGGGACTCGACCTCGACGCGGACCGACATTTGCGACGACAGGGTACGCTTGGCCTTCTCAGCCTCGCGCTTGAATTTGCCCATAGCCTTCTTGTCAGTGCGCGCATCCTTGCCGGTCTTCTTCTTGAAAAGGCCCACAAAGTGCTCGACGATCTTGTTGTCAAAGTCCTCGCCACCAAGGTGAGTGTCACCTGAGGTTGCAAGCACTTCGAAAATACCGTTGTCAATAGCGAGCAGCGAGACATCGAATGTTCCGCCTCCCAGGTCGTAGACAAGGATGTGGCGCTCCTTGCCCTTCTTTTCCAGACCGTAGGCAATGGCAGCGGCGGTGGGCTCGTTGACAATGCGCAGGACGTTGAGACCAGCAATGGCACCGGCGTCCTTGGTGGCCTGGCGCTGAGCATCGCTAAAGTAGGCGGGGACAGTGACGACGGCGTGGGTGACCTTGGTGTTGAGGTACGCCTCGGCGATCTCCTTCATCTTGCCCAGGACCATAGCCGAAATCTCCTCTGGCGAAAAGTCGCGCTTCTCGCCCTTAACGTTGACGCGGAAGTTGGGCTTGCCGCCCTCCTTGCTAACGACCTTGAACGGCCAGCTCTTCATGTCGCGCTTGACTTCCTTGTCATCGTAGCGAAGACCGATAAGGCGCTTAGCGTCAAAGATGGTGTTCTCGGGGTTGTTGGGGGCCTGGTTCTTGGCAGCATCGCCAATCAGACGCTCGCCCTCAGCAGTGAAGGCGACCCAGGACGGAGTGATACGGTTACCCTGCTCGTTGGCAATAATCTCAACGCGGCCGTTCTTGTGGACAGCCACACACGAATAAGTTGTACCCAGATCAATACCGATAACCGTGCCGTAGTCCTCCTTGGCCTCCTCAGCCTCCTCACCACGCACAGACGGTGCCGCGGCAAAGAGCGCCAGCAGGCACAGCGCCAGCGTCAGGAAGTAGTGTACTCCCTTCATTTTTGTTTGTTTTCGCGTTTAGTCGATGGGCTTTCTCTCAAGTGAGTCAGGGACGCCGTGCGCGCAGACTAGATACGAGCTATACACAAGAGGGACCACGAAGGAGGAGTGAGTAGGTAGGAGAGAACAAGAGAGCAGCGTGTAAAATAAAAGTATAAAAAAGAAATACTTACAAGTATAGCGGTCGATAAATAAATAAGGTGAAAAAGGAATACAGTTTGGAGACAAGAAAGAAAAGATACCGCCCTTGGCTTCAAGACAACCTGGCACCTTAAATGCGCTCAAAGAATGCATGGCATCGGCATATTCGTTGGAATCTATGACATTGCACGCTTTGATTGGCTGCTAGGCACCAGGCGAATAAAATGGCAGTCCGTGGCAAAGCGCGCAAAGGGCTGCCACGTCGCCACAGCCGTCTCAAAAAGGAAGCAATTACTCTTTGCACTCTCTTTTGCAATTTCCGCCATGTCGACCGCAACACCCTCCAGCAGAGCCAGCGACAACCCTACACCAGCAGAGGTCGCGACCTCGCCCGGCCCCGCCGATTGGCAGCGTGGCCGAGAACAGCGAGTACGCGCATTAGAAGCCGCACTGGAGGCCACCACACGGCAAAGCCAAAGCAGAAGGCAGCCACCGCAGCGGCAGCAGCCTGGCCCTGACTACGGCACAATGCTTGACAGCGAAAGCGGTGATGACAGCGGCAGTGACGCCAGGACTCGTGGAGATGATATGTCTCCGGATCCAGATCCGAACTCGGATGCTGCGTCATGTTCGAGCAGTGTGCTATACAGCGAGGGCCAACCGCTGCTGTGCACGTACCAGCCGCCAACCCCTCTAGGCACAAACACAGCCCATCCCAACGGCTACGGATTACTGAGGACCACGGCGCCAGTAAAGACGCCCGAGACCTTTCTCCCTTGGGACACTCGACTGCGGGACAGCCTCCGGCAAATGGGCTGCTGTTGCTGCAATCCGCCTGCAAGCTAAGACAGGCATTCTAGCTGATGTTCTAGGCGCTCGTGCAGCTGGACTGTACGCCCTCGAGTTCTCTTTTGTCTGCCAGCACAGCATTCATGCAGCTTGGCTGGCCCCTTGAAACGCGTTTGTGTCAATGGACTTGCTCCCTGCCCTTTCTCCCATGCCTTTTCTATCTATACTCGTGTACCAACCGACACATCAACCTATTACCGGCCTGTAACTTTAGCCGCTCTTTGCTTATGACCAAGCTGCACATTTATCCGCCGCTAGGCTTGCTGACATGCGTGTCAAGGCCAGTCATCGCCTTTCGCGTTCACTTTGTCTACGGCAGCACAGAAACCCCACTAGTGAGTGACGTCGAGATATGGTCAGACATGAGCGGCGATGGCGAGTGGCAAGGCACGCCACTGACTCGGGCTGCAGACACGGGCGCAATGGAGCTGGCGTTTTTGGATGTGGCTCAGCTAGGCGAGGGCTGTCGCATTGAGCAATTCTATCTAGATCTGCCAGCCTCAGTGGCGGTGGCTAGGCGCTTCGAGTTTACCGTGCGCTGGAAAAGTACTGGCACCCTAGAAGAATGGAGGTGGGCAAGCTCGGCTGGGCACAATGCTCGCATAGTACTACGGCCACGCTTTGCTGATTCGGGCATGGCTCTAGCGAGCTACTGGCGCCAGCAACTTCGGTCGTTGCTGCGCTCAGTCGGTCCTAGTGATACTCTGCCGCCGCCAGCCACAGCCATTGCCGACTCTTGGCAGGTTTCATCCAGCGGCGCATCGTGCATGTTCAAGCCCAGCGAATTCGACAATACAGCTAGTGGTGCGGATTTCTTTGGTCAACTAGAGGCCTTCGATGGCATATTGGCGTTTGCCCGAAAAGACCCATTCTGGATCATTCCCCGAGCCGGTACTGACACAGCAGTCGCAGCTGGGTTGGACGCAGTACTAGTGCTCATTGCGCTCAGTACTGGCGCCTATGCCGCTTTGATGCCGTTTGCCAAGGATGCGCCCACCAAGCACACGGTTGTATTTCGTACTGGTCCAAGCAACACTCTGTACTTGCGAGCTAGCCCTGCTCTGGACTCGGCAGCATCCTCAATCCGCGTAGCAGCCAGCGTCAGCCTGCGTGCCCATGACGCCATCTACAGCTTGCTTGAGCGCATCCAGCCAGCCCTTCCGCGCTCTATTATTGACGAGCCTTGCGCTCACTGCCAGCCAGCACCACCGCATGCTACATCTCTGCTTGGGAGCATGGGATACTGCACATGGAACACGTTCTACCAGCAGGTATCGCATGACGGAGTCGTATCGGTGCTATCAGAAATATGCCACGCTGGACGAGTCAGGCGACAGCCAGTTCCCGAGTGGGTCGTAATCGATGACGGGTGGCAGACAACGACGCAGGACAATAACCAGGGTCAGCTCTCCGAGATTTTCGCCAACAAGGACAAGTTCCCCGGCCAGCTAAAGCAAACGGTCCAGGTTTTATCAAAGCTAGGCATCACTCGCGTGGGCGCATGGCATGCCCTCTGGGGGTACTGGGGCGGTATCGACCCTTCAGGCGATCTGGCCCAGCGATACAAGCTTGAAAAGTACCATCGAAAATGGTGTCCTACAGTCAAAGCCGAGTCCAAAGTTTGGCTGGTATCAAAGGAATCCATCGCCGCGTTCTACGACGAGTTCTACCAGTGGCTTCATACTCAGGGCGTCTCGTTTGTCAAGGTCGACTACCAGGCGGCGTTCGAGACACTAGGCGAACTCCATGACTCTGAGGTGTACTCTCTGTACAATGCATATTACGACGCTATGGAGAAAGCTGCCCTTAAGTACTTTGGCCCGGGGAGCGTGATCTACTGTATGGCCCAAAGCCCGCACCTGATTCTGCGCACGCTCCAGCACCTCAGCTCGGCAACACCGGCGCCGCAGCGCGAGATAATGCGCAACTCGGATGACTACTACCCCGATGAGCCAGAATCGCATGGCTGGCACATATACTGCAACATGGCCAACGCCCTGTGGAGCCGCCAGCTGGGTTCGCGATTTGCCGGAGATTGGGACATGTTCCAGCCCGGTAAACATGAGAGCCGCATCCACGCCGCCGCCCGTACACTCAGTGCTGGCCCTCTCTACATTACTGGATCTGCCACAGACTATTCTCAACAGGATCTGGCTTCTGTTGTGGGACACACAGGCCGTACGCAACTGCCTTCACCGCCGCTACTAACCAGCAGCTGTCTGTTTGCCGATATGACAACAACAGCGGGCTTTCTCATTGGATCGACCACACTCACCGACGAATGTGCCGTCATAATCTCAGTGTACAACGTCTTCCACGAGCTGGTAGTCGCGCCAGTACCCATCTCGCAAATCTTGGCCGAATCAGCCACCACAGATTCTTTGGGAGGTAGTCGCTATGTAATCCACCAGCAATCGACAAACAAGGCTTGTATTTTCCAGTCGCTAAGCGACATATACACGCTAGCGCTCCAACCGCTGGCATGCGAGGCACTCACAGTCGCCAAAATGGCCATGTTCCAGGCTACAGACCGCAGCGCCACCCTCCATGCCATTTGCATTGGAGACACCAGCCGCTATGCGGGTATTGCAGTAGTGGAGCGCAATGTCTTTGGCGTCGTACAAAAGCAGGCACCCAGCACTCATCCATCTCGATCCAGGTCTCCACTTGGCAGTGGTCAGCGCCAGTGGACCCTTCGAGCACGCATAGCGAGCGGCAGCATTGGCGCTAGCTTTGCTCTGCTGGCCTGCGAAATGACACTCGAAGCTCGATCTTTGCCACTGACCGTTGAGAACGTGCGAGCCCAAGGATGCGAGATCGACGAATGGGAGTATCTAAGCGACGCTAGTTTGTTGAGGGTCGCTTTCCAAGCAGCAGGCCCTCCTGCTAACAGCTTGGCGCCTATTTACATAACAGTAGCCTTGTCCGCCTAGCATGGCAGTTATACGTTCGAGTGAAAAATATTGTATTTATCCTAGCTACCACGACTCTTGCCTATAGAAGCCCGCACAAAGTCCACTTGTTCGGGTGTCAACATGGCGGTTACAAGTCGACTATCGCCAGAAGTGATCTTGCATTGGCCAGTAACCATATTCCACATTTTAAACCAGTGCGTAAGTCGCTCCCTAGTCTTGGCCACAGCCACATCGTCGACGCTTGGCATCAGTTGCTGCTGCTTCAATAGATAGATGTACCCGCTGACCATGTTCTTCCAGCAGTACGCCAAGTCAAGGCCGCCATTTGGTCGACTGCGCGCAGGGATTCTCCCATCAGCATTAAGCGCCATAATCTCCGCCGCCAGCCCCTCCGCCGCACGCATGTCGTTGTGCTCGGCGACGTTAGCATAGATGTTCAGCATCTTCGCTGCCTCATAGTACGGCAGTGGGAGCTTGTCAAGAGCGCGCAGCCGATCCATCTCCAACTGCATCTCGACCTGCTCCAAGTCATACCAGGGGCCCGCAGAGACGCCAGGCTCGAGCGCTCGCCGACCGATCTGAGGGATCAGGTAGTAAGGCGAGCTCAGCCGCAGCAGACGGACGTAGGAAGGCAGGCTCTGGCAGACAACCCGAGAGTACGGCGACCCTTCCTCGCGGAACAGCGGCATAGCGCTCATACGGTACTCTGTGAACCAAAGCTTGGCAAGGTCAAGATGCCCGCCCTTGACAGCCTCCGATATGGCAACAGTCCATATATCGGGCAGCGAGACCATGTTTGGCTTGGTGCGATATATCAGCGGCAATGCACGCAGCATCTCTGGCATCACAACTTCAAAGACCTCCCGCAGCCTGTTGATACGCCCCGCCTTGCCCAAGGCGCTCAGCAGCACGGTGTAAAAGTAGACTGCCGGCCACATTTTGCGATGCAACATGGTATACAGCATACTCATGCCAACCTTGGCAACAAGCTCGGCGCGATGAGCGTCATTAGTGGTAGCCAAAAACAGGTCTGCCGGCGACTCGCCGCTTGGCGGAAAGGCAGGGCGCAGTCCAAAGACTTTCCTTAAATGGCCGCTCACGGCGAACGGAAGAGCAGGAACCGGCGCACTGCCAGACGACACGAGAGCCGCGAGCATTTCGGCATTCGCAGCTGGCCTGGGGTAGGTTCCGGCATCCACAATGCGACGGTGGTACTCGGCAGCCTCCTCAAGCTTTTGGAGCTTGGCGTACTGGTAAATGACATCCGACCAGACCTTCATCGCATACTGGCGCTGTAAAACTTGCCCAGCTTGGCCAAGAGATCCCAGCACCGCTACATACAAAGGCATGTCCTTGTCGGCAATGTGCTCCCAGAGCTGGTTCTTGCCTTTACTCATCAGCTCCCGGACAAGAAAGGCGAGTGGTGCGAGTGCTGGAATCGTACAAGACCGGCGGCAGTGGTTGTACCAGCGCAGCTTATCGTCCAGCGACGATGTCGCATTAACTGGGATTGGAGGGTTAGTCGCCAGCCTGTCGCCTCCCAGCGGCGGCTCTTTGGAGAGTTGGATCATAATTGGGTTTGTGTTCAGCCTTGATATAATAGTAGAGCTGCACAGGACCTGTTTAGGTGTCTCGGCCTGCCGAGTCACCGGCTGCTGTCGTTCCAAGTCACCAGTGTATATGCTGACAACTGGGCATTCGTTTGCGCGTAGCATGCCGTTAGCCATGTTAAGAGCGATAGGGGATACCTTGGCCTTGCCAATAAATGCCAGCTTGAGGGTCAGCAGCAAGTAGCGCGCAGCCCTACTCGCCTCCAAGGTCCCAGCTGGGCAGGCAAAGGCTCTGACCGTGCACTCCCAGAAGGCGCTACTCGAGCTCAAGTCGACACCCTTTTCGGCAGAAACGGCCATGAGGCCATTGCTGTTGATATTGCCACCAGGGAGATAGCCCGCCCATCCACACGATACGTCGTCGCTCGTACTAGGGATACTCTTGAGCGACTCTGGAATGGTATCCAGCATCTCGACAGCAGCACCTTGCAGCACGGCGCACATTTGTGGCGATCGAGTAAGGTTGTGCTGGCTGATAACCTGGTAAATCCTCGAGTGGAGGTCGGTTGGGTCTACGTCGAACGAACAGCTTAGCATAGCCAGCGCCTGGCTGACGACGGCAGCGTTCCACCCGGAATAGATCTGGTCGCTGACACTCATATCTGTAAACAAAAGAGCACTGGCGACATCGACAAACGGGTGAGACTGGCTGGAATCCGGGCTAACACTGAGCTTTAGCGCACTGGCAAGCGTAAGCTCGATCCAGTTCTCTGGCATACTCAACACGGTCTTCTTATCGCGGGTTCCAATGTACTGGATCAGATGCGCGCACTTTACGGCATGATAGGCGTTACCTGTTGTCAATGCGCGCTCCAGTAGCCTCCTGACCAAGTCGATGTGTGGATAGGCACGCTGAGAATCGGAGTAGCTTCCAATAGCGCACCAAATGCGGTCCCAGTCATCGAGTTCGCCGAGCTCTCTTACCAGATACGTCAGCGCAAAGCTATGTGTTGATGCGCCAAGCAGAATGTCGCTGGTGATAACCGCCTTTTCGGATACCGTGTTCAGGTCGTGTTGAAACTCGATATGGATGGCATACGCCTGATTCACAAAGCCGTGAGCTAGCATGGTAGATACAAGCGCGCTTAGTTGGGCCGAGTCTATAGAGACAAACTCCTTGTGGCGGGAGTCATCAAGCAACTGCATGGCTTCGTTGATATGCTCAGCTCTGACCAGCTCCAAAGCACGGCGATAGAATGGGCCGGCAGCATGACAGCGTTGCTTACGAAGTGCGCCCACATGGAGGATGGGATACGGCTCGGCATTATCTTCGTGGAGCTGACGCCAGTGCTCCGCTCGCAAGCTTGATTCGTCTGGCATGACCATAGTCGAAGAGATGACGTTGCAGTGCCGTCTCCACTCATCTCTAAAACGGTCAAAAACTGCCTCGGCAGCGCTAGGATCTCCAATGCGGTAGTACAGAGACATCATCAACGAGCACTCGACACCAAGGTCCCTCCACTTGCCTTTACTTTGAGAGCGCTCAAACAGCCACTCGGCGTCCAACCGGCGCTCACGCGCACAAAGAGCTCGCAGGATGCAGGTGCCAAAGTCGGGGTTAGGCTTGTACTGCTTATCGCTGAGCAGCCGAGCAATATCCATAATAGTGTCCAACGAGTCGTCCTGCAAGTGGGACTCTAGAGTTCTCATGTGTCGAGGCAATAAGATGGTCCGTGCTTGTTGCCAGATCGTGGCAAGCGAGGTCTCAAACACATCCAGATCTGAGTAAATGTGGCTGTAAAGGTGAGGATCACCCATGCCTTCATTCACAGCGCGTATGCGAGACCAATGGCCGACGTGGCGAATGCCCATGGATATGCCATTCAAGCTGCTTCTGGCAAGATACATGGCTACGTGCTCCAAGACGGTCGGACTAATGTCCCATCCCCGCGCTCGAGATACGTTGAATAGCTCGACCAGAACACGCGAGTCAATACGCTGGTCGATTTTGGGCGTGCTAGACTGGTGAATGGCAAGCATCAGCCGAGCACACACCTCCTCATTGAGCAAGTGGGGCTTAAAGCTGATTTCTGTCTGTGTGTCCAAAGACCCACCGCTGCACACCAGCATGAACTCTATGACAGCCTTCACATAGCTGCTGCTGGCGATGGCACGTCCCTCGGCTATGCGCTCTAGCAGCACGCCGGGAGTGGATGGCGGATTCTTCTGAAGCGCGTTGATAAGTATAGCTTCTGCTTGTTCGCGTGTATCCATGTTGCCGCTGCTCAGAGCTGCGGACCCAGACTTGGGCGCGGTGTCGCCGTCATCCTCATCGGACTCAAGATATACCGCATGCTTCTCACACGCCAAAGCCAGGGGCTCAATATGGTCCCAGTCGCCAACCACGGAGCGCTGTGGAGCAGACAGGCGTAGCGACCGACGCTGGTGTGAGGCAGCTGCCCGAGCACATGTTACCAAGATCGGCACGCGAAGTGCAGGCAACGGCCCCGCTCTGGACAAAAGGGCCAGGAGTCGCGACGCCATGGCGGGAATTCAGGCAGGTGTTGGATTAGCAGACAAGCAAAATTAAAAATGGCAACAAATGCAAAGTGCGCTGAGGTGTATTTATCTTGCTTTGCATTGAATCGAGTCGGAGTGGTGAGCCGCTAGAGCCCGCTCGCTCGCTCGCTCACTCAACTGGCTTGCCCAAGGATTGGCTCCCCTGCAGGCACGGATAATAGAAGGGCCATTCAGATCTGCGGCTCCCGGCAATCCAGAGTCAAATTTCACGGCAAAGGTCCATTGACTGAGGCGTCCAAAAGCACCACTGGGGCAGCTTTCTAACCGGAAAGCGTCCAAAAAGGGACAGGGGAGGCGCAAGCTGCAAATTACCACAGCGCATCCTTCTCACTCCTTCGGGCAAGTCACAGCACGAGCAAGACTACATGTGCCAGCCACCACCAGCTGGCATGGCTCCTCTCTCTTCTTTCTCTGCACTTATCGCATATTTTTGTTCTTCACTCTTTCGCTCGTTTTTTTCTCCTCCAGCTCTTTTGACGTGCACAGGGTTCTGCCAGTAGTTTGCGCTCACTTTAGTGTGTCCCCAGGGATTGGATAGGAGCAGTCGTTAAGCTGGCACACACACTCCGCCTTGTCCTCAGATTTTCTGTGCTACAGCCGCTTTGGCCTCGCTCTCCTTTCCTCCTTCCAAGCTACTCTATTACTTCCCCCTTCGCTACCCGACACATACAAAAGCATAGCTTTTACACACACGCACACACACTTTTCTCTATTACCTTTATCTATTTCCCCGCCCGTACTTTGCGTATGGACAAGTTTGCCGAGACTACGCCCAGAAACTCGCTATCCGTCGACCGCGCGATGCAGAACTTAAAGACTAGCACCGAGGAAGTTGGTCGCGCCGAGGATGTACAGGTCGACAGTGACCAGAGCAAGTTCTCTGCCATGCTGGGCATCCTACGCAAGCTAGTTGGCGTTGCCGATGTGATTAGTCTGTAAGTAGACTGGCAAAAAAATATGCCTTGCTGCATGTTTGGATATGTCCAGAAAATTGGGGAGTGGTGCCTTGCATTGAGCTTGCATTCAGTGCGCATGTCGAAAGGCCGGCTTGCTTAACCCGCTGCAATGGCGCATGTGTGCCTTGTCTCTGGCTGGGTGATATGGCCCAGATGCTTACGATCTACAAAAGCCTGATTGGCACATGAGGCGGCGCCATGTCTCGTGCCATGCTGTATTCACCGCTCACTAACCGTCTTTTCTTTTTGAATTGCTCGTGTAGGCGCCTGTCGCTGCCCGCGCAGCTCCTGGATCCTATCCCTAACCTCGAGTACTGGAACTACATGGACAGGCCTGATTTCTTTGTAGCGTAAGTACACGTGTACATGCGCCATTCATTCAATTCTACTGCTGACAAACTAGTCACAAGGACATGACCACTCAACAATCGCTTTTTAATGTCATTTATAGGATTCCAGTGTCCGACGACGAGGTCGAGCGCATGTTGGCCACGCTGGCGTGGTGGTTCTCCAAACTGCTCAAGCATACGGGTAAGGTTCTCAAGCCATTCAACTCCGTGCTAGGCGAGCAGTTCTTTTGTCACTGGGAAGTGCCACGCGAGGGCGGCATTGTTGGTAGTGGAAACCAGGGCACGGCCACGTCGAGCGCCACGGATGTGAGCGTAGCCAGTGCGACTAACAGCGACATGCTAAGAGTCGAATACATAACGGAGCAAGTGTCTCACCACCCGCCCGTATCAGCCCACCTCTATCGGTGCCAGGAGCGGGGCATTGAAGCCGCAGGCATTGACCACATTAGTGCAAAGTTTACGGGGCTTTCGGCCACGGTGGCTGCGGGCAGCCACTGCAAAGGCATTTTCGTGACTTTGACCAAGCGTGACAACGAAACCTATGTCTGCACACACCCAACGGGCAACATTGTTGGGTGGTTGCGGGGATCGCTAAAGGTGCAATGCGTCGAGACCAGCTATATTGTGTGCGCAAAGACCAAGCTAGCGACAATAGTCGAGTTCAAGGAGGAGCGGTGGTTTGGCAAGAACAAGGACAATGTATCTGGCCGCGTGTTCCGCTATGACCCCGAGACGCAAGCCGAGCTGATCCCTACGTGGCGGCTCAAAGACATTCCCAAATCATGCCAAACCGTGGCTACATTTGGCGGAAACTGGGACAGGCTGGTAGCTGTGCAGCGTGAGGACAGGCCGAGTGGCTCTGCCGAGGCCATGCGCACGCTCATTGACATGTCGTCACTGCAAGTGGCTGACAAGATTGTCAAGCCGCTGGACCAGCAGGGCGAGATGGAGTCGCGGCGGGTTTGGGATCCTGTGGCTTCCAAAATGCTTCAGGGAAAGTTTGGCGAGGCCACAAAGCTCAAGCGCATTGTCGAGGATACGCAGCGTGAGAAAACCGCTGCCCGCAATGACCGAGGCGAAGAGTTTGTGCCCGCGCTGTTCAAATCCGACTATTCGAACGGCCGCCCTGAGCTGCTAGACTCGGCGCCTATCAACTTATAGAGAGCTGTCATAATGATACACATTTAATCCCTTTCAACCTGTCACACGACCTCTATGTGACCCACACGCCACAGCAACCGTGACTTGATTTCGCCAAGCAGTGGCCCAAAGAGTCCCTTTGCCAACTCTGCCACACTCGGACATAATTGCGCCCGCAGAACGCATGTCTTTAATCTCCTTGCTGGCCACGGGCTGGCCCGGCCAGCAAAGCGAGGCGCAGCCTTTGCTTTAAGTGGAACAAGAGCACGTGAGATAGGTCGGGTGCCAGAGGATGCTGCCAGGCCTCCTCTAGACGATGAAACGGACAGGGTCGACGTCTAGGGACCAAAGCACATGCTCCTAACCCGTTGCACGTCAACACCCACGACTTGCGCTAGCTGGCAAGCGTAGCAGTGCTTTCATGGCAGCATCAAAATCCAAGGGTTTACGTGCGAGTGAGTGAGTGCTTGCCTAAGGGGCTAGTTCTTTTTGGCTGCGAGTCACTCGACATGCCTTTTTTTTCGCTTTCTACCCCCCTTTTAAATATTTTTCTCTTTTTCAACTAATCATTTCTCGCAGTACTTTTTTCCCCTCTCTTTCACTTTGGCTTTTTTTGCTCTTTCGACACTGGTGTAAGTTTATTACGTGTGCCGCCTGGAGAGCCGGCTGCGCCACGCTATACTAGAATTGAGAGCGCAATTGACCAGCGCGCACTATCGGTAATGCGCCGGCTTGTGATCTGCCCGCTCAATTGGCAGGCAGACCGTTTGGAATACATACGCACACACATGGGGCTCTATCCGACGCGTCTGTTCCTTTGAAAGTGTTTCTTTGGAACGCGTTAATTTCAATGTGCTTTTTTGATTTTGCATGGTTGCTTTGTAATTCACCCTCCTTAAATTCCCCGCTATTTTTCAGAGCAACGCCTACTAATCAGTCAGTATATTTGCCTGCTCTTTTTCTTAAAACCTTTCCTCCTTTCCTTTTGTAGAACTTGCGCCTCGAAGAAAGAAAGAGCCGAAATTAAGCCAGACTTTTTTTTTGCTCGCTGTGTTCTTGGTTACAGCACCCTCTTTTCTCATTTCTTTGTTGTACGCGTTCGCTGCGGCAACCTCAACTCCCTTCCTCCCCAGCAAATCAATAGAGGCGGCTACGACGAGAGATTGTTTATCGGTTGCGCCGGCAGGGCGAGTCCTTCTCTCTCCACTTATTACCTAAGTTTGCTAGCGAGCAATGAGCTTTGTTGTGTCACTGACTGAATCCAGTGCCGATATAGCCTCCATGTCGTTTACCAACTTGCCTAGCCAACCAGCGATGCAGCAGCCTACCTCCAGTCAGCCCACTAACACCTCCACGAACATGCTTCAACAAAACCATCCGTTTGGGATCGCCGCCGCTCAGCAGCAGCAGCAGCAACAGCAACAGATCCAGTACCAGTTTCAGCAGCAGATCCAGAATCTGCAAGTGCAGTTTCAGACTCAGGAGCAAAATCTGCAGCAGGCTCAGCAGCAGAACCAGTTTAGTCCTCAGCAGATCGCGGCGGCTCGACAGAACCTGCAAATGCAGTACCAGCATCAAATGAGCTTGGTGGCCCGGCAGCAACAGCAGCTGCATCAGCAGCACTTGCTTCAGCAGCAGTCTCAGGGCCAGCCACAGAATGGTGTAACTGCGCCTGAGCCACCGTCGCACGCTACTAGGCCTGCTGCGACTCCCAACGGAGGGATCGCACCACAGGGCGCCAACCCTACGGATATGAACCGGACGCAGACGCCGATGAACGGCCCCCCTTTGCAGACGCAGGGCGCTCCAGCACCTAATGCCAACATGGCTGCGCTGCGAGCTGTTGCCGCCCGCTTCAACATTACCGACAGCGTACTAGCGCAACTTACCCCCGAACAACTGCATCTATTTCTTCAAAATCTCCAGGCGCAGCAAATGCAGCAAGCACGCTTACAACAGCACTCTGAAGTGTCCAATGGCGGTGTGGCGACGCCGCAACGACAGCAGTCGGCTACGCCGCTTAACGCCGATTCACCAGCCCAGGCGTCCTTGACACGCTCCAGTAATGGTGGTGTGGCTAACCACGATCGGTCCATGAGCCACTCTCCTGCGCCGGGACAGATTCACCCGGTGACATCGACACCCTCGTCAGCCACACGCATGCAGCAGCACTTTACGCATTCTGTGCCACAGCTGTTCTCGCCCACTGCTGTGCACTCTGGCCCGAACGCAGCCCTGGCGGTATTGGGTTCGCCTCTGGGCTTTGCTAGCCATCCGCCTGCTTCGAGCGTGCTGTCTATTCAGCGAAAAGAGTCGTCAACGTCGATGGCTGCCGATGACTTAAGGGAAGCCTCTACCTCCAGCGATACCAGCGCCCCCAACACCGCCGGTAGCACGAGCCAGATAACCTATACACCCGAGGAAGTCGCCAATGCGCACAGAATATCAGAGGAGTTTATGAGCACGCTACCTGGGTATACGTCGGAGACGTTTATTCCATTTCTGCAAGAGTTTCTCGACTCGCAGGGCATCAAGGGCAACTTTAGCAAACCGCCGGTGTTTGGAGACAAGCATATTGACTTGTACCAGTTTTTCTGCGAGGTGATTCGGCAAGGCGGGCAGGAGCAAGTCCACAAGCGGCGAATTTGGCGCCTGGTAGCAAAGGAATCCGGGCTACCGGATATTGCCACTCTCCCCCCATTGCTCAGCCGCTGGTACAAGGTGTGGCTACAGCCTCTGGAGCAGCTCAAGGTCTTTCCGCCAGGGCATCCAAGGCACACGGGCATCTCGGCAAACTTCTCGCTCAAGAAGAAGCGAAAGAACGATAACTTTGTTAGTCCATCCGCCACACCCGGACCGAACGATCGCTCGATCTCAGCTAGCGCCGAAGGCAGCAGCAGTAAGCGGCCTAAATTGTATAGCCCGGTCACCAACGGCGTGGCATCGGCTAATGCCTCACCCGCTCACTATACCCCGCCGCCGCCCTCGAGCATGCTGCGGTCGCCTGGTCAGCCACCACCTCCTCCTCTGGCGATTGGGACGGTGAGTCTGGGCCATCCAGGACCGACACTAGCTCATGTCAATGGCCCTGCCTCTGCATCTACTCCATCGCTGCCTACCAATGGAGCGGCACCGACTATGTCATTTTCACGATCGGCGCAGCAGGTTACGATGGCGATGGGAAGCCAGCCCCAACCCCCTCTTTCTACTCCTGGCCTAGTTGGATCTGGTGTTGGGCCCGCTGTGGATATGACTGGTGGGAGCGCACACATGCCCTTGAACGTGCCACCTCCGCCAACACCTCATAATATGGCTCCACTGGCACCAGCCATCCCGATTTTCACCCTTCCGCCTCCACCTACCGCGCCCCCGCAACCGCAATTCTTCCCCTTGGAGCGGACGATAGACACGTTTGGCGGCATCGACTTGCATTCGTGTGTCAGCTATAGACCGCGGGCCCGTATGCCATCGATCAATGAGTACGGCACGATAGATATCCGGGCTTTAACTCTGAGCATCGAGTCTGGAATTGCCCTCGAAGTTACTACGGCACTTAACACCCTCGTCCGAGTAAGCGCGCAGCACGACGTTGTACTACCGCTCTCACAATGTGAGGAGCTAGCCGAGGCGCTGGCAAACATTTTAGAAAGCGTAAAGCCGCCACGAATTGCATGCAAGGAAAGCAGACCGAGCGGCACACGAGTAAACTCTTGCGGCAAGGGCGTTGAGCTGGGCTCGAAACCTAAATTAAAATCTACAGCGGCGGCTGCAGCGACCTCTTACAGCGTGGACACCGAGCTGTTTGGCACGATGTGTGCCAACAATATCAGCGAGGGCGGCATGATCGGCGACGACATGCAAGACGAGTCGGCAGTACGCGGATTGCTCCGTGGCAAGGACGAGCTGTGGTCCTTTACTTCCGACCGGACGCTGACGGTAGCCTGTGTACTCCGCAACTTGACATTCCTTCCAGCAAACCAAGCATACTTGGCCGGAAGTATAGACTTTATCCAGGCATTTTCGGCGCTTACCACGCTGTGCGACGACACTGTTGATGCTGTGCATCGTGGCAGAGACGACAGCGCGAGTCTGGAAAAGCTGCCAAGCCTGGCTTTGCTGCGTGCCTTGGAGTTTCGCAAGTCTTTAATAATCATGTTGGCTAATTTGGCTGATAAGATTGACTTGCGCCAGGCAGGCGAGCCTTTTCTGCAGTCGGCGTTGCGCCTCATTGCGTACTTTGTCGACGAGCAGCAAACGAGCGATGTGACTGGAGAGTGGGTGTGCGAATGTGTGCCCTTTGTGCCAGGTGATCCGCTGGCGGTGATCTCGCACGTCAGAGCCCACGACGGGCGCACCTACTATCTCCATGCTCTAGAGGCTGCCGGACGGCTCTCTGTTGCAGACAAAAATCGTTCGTTTATCTCCACTGCTGCTAGCCTCTCGCAGTTCAGCTCGCTCACTCACGCCTGCGCCAGCCTGCTGGTAGGCCACCAGGCGGCGATCTCGTTGTATCCCTCGGCGACGGCCAACTTTACCGAGCAGCGGCTAATGTGGGTGCAAATGGCGCTTGTCGTTCTGAGCAACTTTATCTGCGTAGTTACCCCGCAGCCACTCGTCGCATCACGCAAGTACACGGCATTCCGACTGTCGCCTAACGGCGCTATCCTTGGCCACTCTGCGATCAATGGAGCGGGCGATAGCGCCCCAACATCGCCTCGTCCCGCTAGCTCGATGCGGCGAGCCCTGTCGCGACGCCCGATGCCCTTCAAGCCTACATCTTGCACTACTGCGGCGGTGCCACCGGCACTGAGAGAGCTCCGCCAGAAATTGGCGGGAAACGGCAATATGGTGCGTTCGCTCTTTGAGATAATATTTATATGGTGGGTGCAAATCGGGCTGCCCTGCGTCCGCGGTCAGTCCTTCCCACTACACGACTCGCCGATCAGCGATCTCGCTGAGCGTGCCTTATATATATTACAGCTACTGCACCCCGACAATGACGCCATCTTTGCTAGCCGATGGGGCGAATGGGTTGTGGATCGCGCTGCGGCATGCCAAGTGTCTTCGACACTCACAGAGATTCTATACGAGCTCATTGGCCTCATTCCTGTTCAGTCGCTGGCTTCTACACCCTGATGCACTTTTTTATTGCTTTTTTTCAATTCCACTCTACTTTCACATTGCTCTGGGTGTTCTCTCGCATATTAATGAATCATTAAATCAGGCTGTGTTAGCTTTACCGATGCTATTCGTATTGGTATAGAGGTAGCGCGATATAATGTCACATTGGCCAAAATATGTATCCTTGGTTTGCTTAATACAACAGGGCGCAAATGACTGTCCACTAATATCTTGTTACTGTTGACAATTTCTGTTAGTGCTTAGATAGCCTCAATACACGTAAGTTCTTGAACTTGCGTGTTCAGAAAATTAGCCCAAGGTTCGAGTTATGCCCAATCACAATTGCCCTAAACTTGCAGGTTCCCGAGATGGCCTACCATCCCCGCAGGATCAAGCTACTGGTCCTTTGCCACAGCAAGCAAGGACGGGGAACATTAGGGGCGGCTCCCTTGTTCCCCGCCTTGCCGAGCTTTAGGGCGCTTGTTCTGGATCAAGCTGTGGCTGCATTGCTCATGCTCTGTTGCACTGCTGCGGGCTGGTCACTGGCGCTCTTGGTCAAGGTATGGCGATTTCGTGTTCATTAAAAGGAAATTTATTGAAAATTAAAAACCAACCAGCTGTCTTTTAGTGCGAGAATTTGGCGCTTTGCCTCAACATCATACATGCTGCACTCTAGATTGCCCACCCGCTCCGCCACATGATGCAGCCAGTTGGTTCTCCTTTGTAATACTCAGGATTGTTTGAGGAAGATAAAGTTTCTATTTCTCGTCGCTGGATAGTGATGGCCTAAATAACACATAACATCAAGAAATTCTAGCTAAAAAGGGTAGAGAACGCTACTGCACTATATGTAGGTAGCATGCAGCAGCCGATCAGACGTTAAGGCGTGACACACACTGTCGATTGTTGTTATACTCTGCTTCTCTTTGGAGCCTGGGCTATAATACAAAGAATGTCTTTAAGGGATTTTCAAAGTTTTGTACAAACACCCTTTGGTTTTTTTTCTTGAAGATGTCTTAAATGCCACTTAAAGACACGCAATTACACAAAGACAGCCCGCAATGCTAGGTCAATTCAAAAGAAGTAAAAAGCAAGTCCTTTTTGCCACTCTTGAAAGAGTGCTTGCTTTTTGGCTTGATGGAGCTGCTGCTACAAGTTGTAGGCCAGTGCTAAAAGACCTCAAACTTGCATTTCTTATCTCCGTTGTTTTTTTTGCTGCGTATTCATGTCATAAAGTATTTTGCCCTGAAGTACCACACGTACCCACCTGCAACACCTATTTACTCTAGTTTCTAGCCACATCAACTCTTCCGCATGGACTTCTACCAGAACTGCCCTCTGCCTGACTGGGCTTTGGGGTTTGAAAATCGCTTGACATTTGATTCGCAGCTTCCCTACGAAGAGTACACAGGCCCCTTAGAAAAGCCTGCCAGTGATACTAACAATTATAGACTTATTCGTCTTCCGAATAACCTCGTGGTAATGTGCGTTCAGGACGACGAAACGGAAACAGCAGCAGCAGCCTTAAGCGTAAAGGTTGGTTCCAACATGGACCCTATAGAGCTTCAAGGACTAGCTCACTTCTTAGAGCACATGTTGTTTATGGTAAGTGCCAAGCTAATTAGCACTGTGGTATAAAAGGGTATCATTGCACTTTTTGTATTTTAACTGTTTGTTGCTTTGACTGCTTGATTGTTTAAACTTGTAGGGAACGGAAAGGTTTCCTGATGAAGAAGGGTTCTCGTTATTCCTAAGTGAGAATAGTGGCTACTCAAATGCCTGGACTCAGTTTTCCAGTACCACATTCTATTTTGGAATTGCTAACGACGCCTTTGAAGGGGCACTGGACATATTTTCATCTTTCTTTACCAAGCCTTTGTTTAAGAGTGACTGTATTGACCGCAATCTGTGTGCAGTTGACTCAGAATATAAGGGCCACCTGAACGATGATTTTAGGCGAAGCCTCCAGATAGAGTGCAAACTCAGCAACCCAGGCCACCCTTACTCCAAATTTACCATAGGTAGCATTGATTCTTTAAAGCAGAGCGCCACGCACCATGGCCTGGACTTGCACGAGGAGCTGTTAAAGTTTTACAACAAGTACTACTCGTCTAACATTATGAAGCTCGTAGTTTGTGGCAACCACTCTATAGATCAACTAGTCGAATGGACAGTGTCAAAGTTCTCAGTGGTTAAGAACAAGGGGGATAATGTCGCAAGGAATACTGGCCATCCTGTTGACGCTGAATTTCTGGGCAAAACTGTTTACTACGAGACAGTAAATGATATTTATGAAATGAATATCTCGTTTCCAGTACCTGAAGTCAAAGCTCTGTACAGAAGCGACCCGTTTGAATATCTCTCTCATCTTATTGGCCATGAAGCCCGGGGCTCAATTTTGGCTTATCTCAAGCAAAAAGGGTGGGCAACAAGTTTGAGTGCCTATGCATGCACTTATCAAGATAAGGGGTTCAACGAGTTCAGGGTATCTATTGGCACTACTTCAGAGGGGCTAGAGCACTTTGAAGATGTTCTGCGCGTGATGTTTGCGTATATTAGAATGCTAGTCAGCAACGGGCCTCAAGAGTGGGTGCAGCAAGAAGTGTCGTTACTATTAAAGACCGAGTTTGATAGCAAGGATAAAGTCGGGGCTTTGGATTGGGTACTCGATTATATTGATTACGTCCACAACGAATATGTTGCACCTGAGCATTCTCTGTCTAAAGACAGGGCATATGAAAGGTTCAACAGCAAAGACATTATTTATTGTTTGAGTTTTATCAACCCAAGTAACTTTCGTGTTTTCCTGGGCGCGCTCAAGCACAAGTTGGTTGATTGCTCAGAAGTCGAGCCCCACTTTGGAGCTTCTTATCACGTTGGGAGTCTCTCGGATAATTTTCTAAGAGAATTGGCAAGCGATAGCACTTGTTTCAATGACTTACACTTGCCAGAGAAGAATCAGTTTATGCCAACTGACCTTGCCATTAAAAGCACAGATACTTTAAGTGTTGGAGGCGAGCTCAGACCTACGCTACTCAAGCTTAACGCTAACTTTGAGCTGTGGTTTAAGCAGAATAGCCTATTTAACTCATCAAAGGGCATTATTTTTCTGAACATCAAAGCGCCAACCATCAGCAACTCTCCACTGAATTGTGTTATGAGTAATCTCTACTGCGGCCTGTTTAGCAGCGATCTAGATAAGAACTTTTACAGTGCCACATGCGCAGGACTGAGATTCAGAGTCTATGCTATGGAATCAAGTATAGAAATGACTGTTGCAGGATTTAGCAGCAAACTCCCAATGCTGCTGAATGATATTGTCAAAAGGGTAGAGTCATTCAAGGTCGATAGTGTTATATTAGCAATGCATATGGCAAAGTACAAGCAGAAGTGCGCCAATATTGCCAATGAATCACCATCCCAGCTCTGTGCAACTTACAAAGGATATATCACGTCTACGTCAAGATGGCATCATCAGCTCTTGGATAACGAATTAGCCAAGATTACTCCGGCCAACCTGCAAGCACACGTGAATTCCTTGTTTGATGCCACTTGTATCAAGATGTGCGTAGTGGGAGACTTTGACGAGACTAAGGCGCTCAATGTTGCCAATAATGTGCAAGCCATCTTTAAGCCTACACCGAATCTGGGATATGATCTAGTCAGACCAAGGGAGTACAGCTTTGGGCCTGGATATTATGTCTATCACATGCTAGTGCCTAACGATAATTGTGTCAATAGTGCAGTGGAATGCAGCATCTACTGTGGTCTAGCAGCCGACAAAAGAGAATCGGTTTTGCTAGCGATTCTCGAAGAGGTTGTGCATGGTAGCTTCTTTGCTCTGCTTCGCACAAAGCATCAACTGGGGTACAACGTTAGTGCGCTGAGTTCGAGTATTTATGGCGGAAGAAGTGAGCTTATACTGCGTGTTGAAGGCGAGTACAATCTAATGTATGTGACGATGCATATCAACAAGTTTATCCACGACATGCACCAAACACTACTAGACATGTCTGATGAGCAGTTTTACAGTCAAGTGCAGTTGCTTCTAAGGCGGTACCAGGGTGGTTTCCAGAATATTGACCAAGAGGCCGGAAGGTATTTTGAAGAAGTGAGTTCTGGGGCATACGACTTTACGCGCTATGATAAAATGGCCGAGCTCTTGCAATCGATTGCAAAGGAAGAGCTGCTAGTGTTTTGGAACAAGTACGTTAACCCCAGTACTGCGCCAGCATACACACGTATTGACGTGCAAATGTGGTCAGCCAAGATCTGGAAGCCCACTGTGAGCGACTTTAAAGAGTACTCAGCCAAGACGCTGGCACTCTATGGATGCCTGCATGCTGAAGGCAATGACACCTTGGACATAGAAAAGGTTGACAAGTTTATTACTACGGCTATTTCTGAGCACCAGGAACAGCCCGGTGTTTGTAATGGCACTGATGTACTGCTTGCCAAGTTGAAAAGCGCTACTTTGTCAGAGTCAGGAGCAGTCTATGCAGTGGGCAAGAGCAAGGAACACACGACTCATACTAGCACTTCTTTGGAGCTAGCTATTAAGGATCACGAGACCTTTGGTAACTACATCAACGTCAGTTGCACAAAAATTGCTACTATTGGTACGTCCAAGACACCTGACGGCCTGTGGATCATGGCGGACTATAAACAATTCCAGGCAACACAGGAAATGTAGGAGTTTGTACTCACTGTCAAGGTGATTGTGCCCAAGCATGGCATTTAAGCACTTTGATATAGCTTTTTGACAACACTGACTGCATATTAATATTCGACCTAGTTTCTAGCCAAATACATATTTTTTACTTGCCATTCTACCGACTTTCTTACTCTTTAGTAAAGTTTAGCCATGGGCGTCCTGGTTGTCGCTTGAATCCCTCTATGTCAGTAACTTTGCTTGTGTTCTGGGCAAGTAGATTGTGGCGGAAATGCTGCTATGTAGCGTTTAGGCGGCACACAGCACTCGGATGCCAACGCTGCCTATGCAACAAGGCTATCAGGGCCCATACACAATACTAATCAGATCTAATCTACTGATTGGATATGATTTGGAGAGAAAAAAACTGCTGACCATCCGCATCTATGCCAAATCAGTTCGACGAGCCGCCGAACTGAGCCTTTCTCCGCTCTTGGGCTATATTACTTTTTGGGTACTTTTTTTGCTTGAATTTGCGTGGTTCGCATCGAGTACAGCATCACACCTCGGGCGACAAGAGAGCATAGCAAGCACGCTAGCTGTGTCTATTAATTCCAACCCTTGTGTATATTTTCTTATTTTTTATTTTTGGCTGGCACCACCACGGCCCAGCTCCTCGCTTTTTTTTCTTCTTTCTCCGGTAGCTTGGACACACTTGCGCGTGCGCATTCCACTGGAGTCTGAATCTTTCTTGGCCAAAAAAGAAGGGACAGGCCTTGTGTTGTGCTTCTCTCAATTTGCAGGATTGCAGGAACGTTGCTGGCAAACGGTGAAAAGTGCAAGGAAAAGCTTTTCCCCCCATTTTTTTGGGCTAGCAAGCGAGAACACCTAAAGTACGCAGACTAGGTAGGACACATGCACGCGCTGCTCCTTGATGTCTTGTAAGATACAGGTGGTGTGTAGAGTGCTGCTAATAGTCTTTGTACTTGTTTAGTTGGAGGGAGGTATAAGTATGCCTAACCATATAGCACACTCTGAGATAGAAGAGTACTCGACGGACGGACTAAAACTCAGCGCAGCAGCCGCACACTTGATCGAGGCAGTGAAGGAGTCGGGGGTTTCAGAGGAAGACTACGATATGGCTGAGCACCACCACCACCAGGGAAACGGCGAGGAATATGCTGGTGAGCACGAGTATGGCGACTACGACATGGGCGATGCAGATTTAGAGCACCAAGGCGGCGGTGAATACGCCGATAACGTTGTGAATACGGATGTCGGGTCGATCCTAGCGACGCAAGACAACGGCGAGGAGCAGCTGCTAGACGACGAGGCACAACAGGGTGGCGAGTACGCGTATGATGGCGAGGAGGCTATGGACGAGAGCGGCAAGACGCAGGAGGTTGACGAGCATGGCAATCCTCTTCACCACCAAGCTGAGATGTACGACGACCAAGGAGCACACCTCTACGGCTCCGCACAGGATGACACGTCAGGCATGGACTACTCAATGATGGCTGCTGGTGCTACTGATACGTCGTCGCTGACAGCCCTGTCGCACGCAATCGCGTCCGACGATGCTCGGCAGCATGCTCACGACGAGCACGACGAAGACCAGCAGCATGGAGAACACCACCATGAGCACGACAGCGTGGCAGACGACTCGCCTTCGTCGCATGTCAATGGGTCTGGACAAGGCTTAGCAACGCCTATACGGTTCCCGCCGCGGCCGCTGATGCTGGATGCCACTGGAGGTGACGGTGGACCGAGTATGGTGACGCCAGTCAAGCGGTCGCACCCGGAGCACAGCGGCGATGGGTCGGTGGTCAGTCGGCTTAAAAGCAAGGTGTGGAACTGGTACGATATCGTTGAAGACGGCCAGCGCCAGTGCCGCTTCTGCTTGCAAAAATACGGCCGCTTAACTGCTACTACCATTCTTGCTCGCCACTACCATAACCGCCATGACCCGAATCCGCCACCCGCGTCTGCACAAACTCCTTCGCACCGCCCGTCGTCATCGCGCCCTCAGCCGCACTTGAACTTGTCTCCTGTCCACGCCGTCTACAGCCAAGCTGCCGCCGCCGCCGCCGTTGTTGCTGCTGCCGCTGCTGCTACTCCCGACGCTCAGGCCACTCACCTGTTTCATCCCCAGACTAACGGCGCCCTTAACAACGGTGCCACTGACGACCTCCTGCACTCTGTCTCGGAGGCCAGCTCTCAGCACGCTGCCACCGCATACGACGATAGTCAGCTTATAATCCAAGAAGGGTTCTCGTCAATGATGACCTCCCCTCTGTCCCGAATTGGTCTGTCATCTTCTCGCAAGGCTCTGGCCGCTGTGGCTCAGTTCTGTGCCCAGGCCGACCCACAAAGGAATCTGCAGATATGTGTAGATCTTATCACTACTGCGTCGCGGCGAGGCGCTCGTATGGTGTTTTTACCAGAGTCTAGCGACTTTATTCTCGAAACCCGCGCCGCTCAGTCTATGGCCCAGCATGCTCAGGGCCTGGACGGGTCCTTCATGAAGGAGATCCAGCAGGCTGCCAAGGACAACGCCATCTGGGTGTCTATCGGCATCCATGAGCAACAGCTAGCAGAGGGTAGTCTTCCATTCAACACCAACGCTGTGGTCAGCGACGATGGCACTTTGGTGTCCGTCTATCGCAAGCTGCACTTGTTTGATGTCAATGTCAAGGACGGCCCACGACTCACTGAGAGCCAGATTACCGCGCGTGGCGATAGGGCTCCTGATGTCGTTGACACGCCCTTGGGAAAGCTCGGGCTTGCCGTGTGCTATGACGTACGCTTTCCGGAAATGGCTCAGCACTTACGCCACCGTGGCGCTCAGCTGCTGTGCTATCCGTCGGCGTTTACCGAGATGACTGGCGCTGCTCACTGGGAGGTCATGCTGCGTGCTCGCGCAATCGAGACCCAGACCTACGTCTTTGCTGCTGCTCAAATCGGGAAGCATAACGCCAAGCGGTCCAGCTACGGCGACGCCATGATCGTTGACCCCTGGGGTGCTGTTGTTGCCAGATGTTCTCGCAACTCTAGTGAGCCCACTCTGACCACCGCTGAAGTTAACCTCAACTTTTTGGATAAGGTGCGTCGCGAAATGCCCATCTTTAGCCACAAGCGGTCAGATGTGTTTCACTAGCCCCCTTTTTTAACGTTTTCTGTTTTGCAAAGTTTGGTATAGCCACATTTTATTTATTTTTTCCGCAAATTCTCAGCTGCTTGGACTTGGATGTCGCGTTATACCGAAGCTATGTACATGTGTGTTAATTGGCTATTAAAAATGCGATAGCATCGGGGTAGTATTGGCTCCTGTTAGCCGTGGGCTGCTGTAAAGATAGCTCAAGGTGTCCTCGGGCGTTCCTTTTCGCCCAGTGCTGGCATAACTCGCTGGTCGAGATCCCTTTGGCATCAATGTGGCCAGGGAGTCGCTGTGGCTTGACATTGTGTCTGCAGGCACATCGCTACTGCTAGTGGAGCTGCTCTTGCGTTTACAGACCTTACTGAGGTGCGTTTTGAGCATTGTTATTGGCGACAAGCGACGATTTAGCTTCGGTGTACTTGTAAAAGTCATGATAGTAGTGATGGACAAAGTGAGAGCTTGGATACATTTGGAAGACAAGAGCGGGATTGACAGTTGGGTGCCCATCGCTTTAAAAGCATGGACGGTGTCATGTCTTCTTTTTCTTGGGCATTGTTTGCATTTAAAGCTGTAGGTATCGCCTGCGGCCACCGCGGCTACATTTGCGAAATCAAGACAGGAGTGCTGTTCAGGCGAGCATCGCGTGGCCGATTCCCTGGTGTAACAGGGCTTGGCTTCCCGTGGCACCGTCCACTATACTGTCACTTTGGCGCGTTTGTCAGGTGAATACGCCTGTCCCTGCGAGTCTTGGCATTCAATCACCTTTGCCAAAAACAATAAGGACGGGTGCACCATTTGGAGAAAGTGTCAACGAAATCGCAGTATATTACGAGGCTTGGCTGTGACTGCAATGTAGGTTAATGGGGATTGGAAGAAAGTGACATTACTGCTTCTTACGCCCAAACAACAGCAGTTCTTAGGAGCTGAGCTAGGCAAAATCAAGGCTGTCTACCGCACGGAGCTTCTGTTTGGTGATTGTGACTTGGTCTGCCTTGAACCAGAACTGCCCGACAAACTTTTGCCCGTTTAGCACGTATGGCCACCAAAGCGAGTCATCGGCCCACATTAGCTCAAATGGCATATCGCGGATACCAAACCATTGAGGACGCATCTCGTCAGTCTCAACTGCAACACACTCATACCTGTCGACTAGAAAGACGTGGACTTCCATTGCCACGGGATCGTTTTCAAAGTAGAACAGCAGCAGACCGCACTGCTTTATCGACTTTGCCACTAGTCCCGACTCTTCGGCCAGTTCACGTATGGCTCCTTTGGTGACCGCCTCATTGGCTTCGACTTTGCCGCCAAATCCATTGAGCTTGTCGCGTCCAAACCCCCGCTTCTTCATGCCTAACAATACTCGGTCGTTTTGCGCATCCATGGGGAACACCAGCGTGTAGAGCCGGTGTGCCATGGCTTGATGCTCAGCGTCTTCTACAAACCGGGCGACTGACCTAGGATCCATGTCAAGTTCAGAAAACAATATGTTTTGAAGAGAAATGAAAATAAGAGTAGCCGCCAATAGTTACTGAACTGTCACGCCTGGAGCATAACGACGCGTGGATCCAAAACTCCCAAGGCTTAGTTATGGCTCATTGGCAGAGCTACGCAACTGAGCTAGCTGCTTGGCCTCGACAGGGCTGATCTCCTGAAAGGTAATGTCGCCGTCGACAAACTCAAACCGCGCAACAAAAGTGCTTCCCTTGAGCATGGTTGGCCACCACACCTGCGCTTCCTTGTACGTGTCCTTGTAGGTCAAATCGGCGACATTAAACCATTCTGGCCTCATTTCATCAGACTCGGTGATGCCGCCAACAATATCCTTGGCTGTATAGACAAACACCTCCTTTCGACCAGACTTTGAGCTGTACATCGAGAGCACACCGACGTGCTGCAAGTCTCTGGCCTCTAGCCCGCACTCCTCCTACACAGCCAAAATAAACAATATTGAGATGCACGCCTATAAATAAACACAATAGCATCATGCCTTGGCTACCTTTAGTTCGCGATGGGCACATTGGTCTATTGTCTCGCCGATTTCTGGCTTGCCGCCGAAGCCGTTCCACAGCCCGACACCCATTCCGCGCTTCTTCAGCCCCAGCAGAATCCGCTTGCCATCGCCGCTAAAGGGGAAAATCACAGTGTAGCGCTGGGGAGACAAAGTCATATTTGCAATGTAAGCGAAATCCTATATGGAGCTTCTACGACAGCCACCGAATCAAAAAAAGTGCCATTGTATTGCTGTACGAATATCTGATATGGGCTATCCATGGATATCCTGAAGACAGGCTCTGTGCCAGCTTGGAGCCGTGCCAATAACAAAAGAGGATGCCCCGCTCTTTGTGCCCCCTTGGTGTCATCACCCAGCCAACGGGCTGTAAAGAGCAAACTCCACAGAAAGCCTTGGTGATTTTTTCCCCAGAGCTCTTTTGTCTTTAACTGCTTTCCTCCCTCTACTTTTTGTAACCATTTAAATTCTTTGCACTATATTTTTTTACTCATCTACACAAATGAGCAGCTACTCTAGGACACCTGCTGGTAGCAGCTCTTACAGCACAGCATATAGCGCTGCTAACTCAAGTCGGAATCCCAGCAGCACTCTGGCCAGAAACAATGCACCCAGGTATGGCAGCAACTCGGCCCCCGAGCGCCAGCCTCCACCCAATTCCAGCGGCAACCGCAACGGCAAAGACCGCTCCTATGGCAGCGATGCGGACGGTGCGTCTCGGCCTCGCGCTGGTCCATCGCCTCCCGCCATCAACGGCGGTGTCCGTGGCTATGCCTCTGCCGCGCGCGAAAGCAGAAAGCAGCATGGCGGCAACAGCAACTACCGTCAAGGCCAGCAGCAATACGGCAACGAGGAGGATGACGATGAGGATGTCGACGCAATCAAGGCTCGCATTACTCAAGTGAAGAAGGAGACACTGGACTCTACACGCAATTCGCTACGCACTCTGGAGCAAACCGAGAAAATTGGCGCAGAGACCCTGGGGAAATTGGGACAGCAGACGGAGCAGCTGAACCGCATTGACCGCACACTGGAGATGACCAACATCCAGGCCGAAAACTCCATTGAAGACACAGCCAAACTGCGCACCCTCAACAAGTCCATCTTCCATATACACGTCAAGAACCCCTTTGGCGGAAAGAAGCGCCGCGAGCAAGAGCTAACCAAGCTGCAGGCCGAGCAGGAGCGCGAGCGCCTAGTCGAGGAGCGCAAGACGAAGAACGATGTGGAGTCTCGCAGGCGTGTCCAGCAGTTCACCGACCCCAATGGCCTGCACCGCTACGTGTCGCCTGCGGGTCGCATGAATGCCAACGGCGATATCGTCTCGACCAGCAACATGTCGCGGTCCAAGCGCTCGCGCTACACCTTTGAGGACGAGGACAATGAGATTGAGGACGAGATCGACGAAAACTTGAACCAGATGAACTCGGCGCTCGGCCGGCTCAAGGACCTGTCCATAGCTACCCGGAACGAGCTCAAGGCGCAAGAGGATCCGCTCAAGCGCATTGGACAAACCACCGACAAGGCCAGCGACAACATTGGCGTGGCTAGGTACCAGCTGGGCCGCATCAAGTAGAGACGTGCTCCATTGCTTTCTTTATTCCTTCCTTTTCTTTTAAATTGTGTACCTCAGTAAACCTTTGACTTTACTCACTTAATTCTGGGGTATACTGTCGCCAATTCAGGCTCTAGATCCCCCCAGAATCTCAAACAGTGTGGATTAACATCACTGGTACTTTTTGCGTAGATTTTCTCTGCTACTTTTTGCCCTGTTTCACAAATAGCATTTAAATCTCAACGAGACTACACAGCACCAAAAATAGCTTATGGGGGAAGGAAAATGTCCCCTGCCTGCTCCAGTGTCAACGCGAGATGTTGTAGGCTGCTTAAAGGCATTTCAAGCATATCGTCGCCCATTGAACGCGTTACACGTTGTTGTAGGCCGTGGACAATACGTGCCCAGTGGCTCTAACAGTATCACCCACATAAGCAGTACACTTGGTTAGCGTCATCGTCTGCGATTAAAGCAACGAAAACGGCACTAAAAGCTGTCCATTTAATAAATGAAAATGCAAGAAAACAAAAAGAAAGGCTATTCATAGAACACATCTCCAAACTTGTAATTCTCGCCAGCCTTGATACAGCAGCTAGGACACGAGAACCTAGATGGCTCTGCGGGGATATTGTCGACATCGGCATTCACCAAGATCCTCAGCTGGTTGAAGGCGATAACGCGCGCAACATCGATGGGCACCTGCGCGCACTCAGTATGGAACGACAGGTTGCAGTCATCGCACATGATGGTAGGCAAAAACGTCATAGGGTTGGAGCTGTCCAACTCAGAGCCCTTGACATTGCACAGGCAGTTCTCTTCCGACTCCTTGAACGCGTCTCGAGCCAGCACCAGGCCCTGGCCCATCTCATGGTCAATGGGAGGCGGGTTCATGATATATAGTCCTAGGTTCTCCAGCCGGCTCACGTAGATGGCCAAGACCTCTGGCTGCATGCTGTCTGCCAGGATGGCATCCATAACCACTTCTTCGGGCCGATCCAGTTGCTCTTGCTGCTCAGGAGGGACTTGCTGCTGCAGTTTGTCGAGAGGCACCGCCGGCAGCTCATTCACAACAGCTCGCTCCAGCGACTCCGACTCGACCTCTGGTATGGCAGACACTGGCTTGCTGCGCGAGCTGCGGCGGCTCGTAATAGTAGTGCCAGGGATAATCGTAGGGACTGGCTCGTCCTTCAAAAGCTCCGACAGGCCAGCCCACAGCCCATCCAAAACGCCGCTCTTCAAGTTAACGCCCAGACCCAATAGCGCACGAAGCAGGGAACGCAAATACGCAGGCTGATTCATACACGAAGCTGATTCAGCCACCTTGTTGCTAACCAAGTCACTGAGCAGCTCCACCAGCGCCTTTGCATCGAGAAGCAAAGTAACAAGCGGGTCCAGCGCGCTCACAACAAGACCAAAGGAGCGGCTTTCCATGACAGCTTGCTCAATGCGGCCAATAGTCGGGTAGTCCCCAAGCAGCCGCGGCTTATCAGCCCTGGCGCGCGCATCACAGAGGGAGCACAGAAACAGAGAGTTTTGGATATCAGCCGTTTCCAAGTTGACGCAGTACGGGTGGTACCACTCGCTGCAGGACTCGCACTCAACCATCAGCCCGCTATCCGGACCCAAACAAACACAGTAGAGATCGGCGGTTGAGTCAACCGCACCACCTGCGATCGCCAGCGTCTGCTTCAGGCGATACTCCACGCCAGCCAGCATTTCTTCCAACGGCTTGCTGTGTTGGTCAAACGAAAACATCTGCGCAACTCCCATCCACCATGTGTCAACCTTGGCAATCGCAGAGCGCAGTTGGCCAAGTCCCGATGGTTCAAACCGCCCAAACCTTTCGCAGTCCGCCACCAACGCAACAGCCTCCTCATACCTCGGGCGCTCTACCAAGCCGCTGCGCTCGGTGCGGTCGATTAGTTCGTTAGTGCGCGCTTCCAAGCCAAGAGCCGTTTCCTGCAGCCGCTTGAGCGAATAATAGTTGCTGGGCAATGTGGGATAGTTTCGCCCCCTCTCGAGCAACCTGGCAATATCGCGCACATTCAGTGGCTTGCGCGAGGACTCTTCAAGTCCAATGGCAGCGGCATCCTGCTCCCACTTTTCAGCGCCTGCTTGGGCATCCTTGACTTGCCTGACTGGCTCAAAGTCCATGTCGATATTCAGCTTAGCAGCCTCCCTCAGAAGGAGAGCGGCACTGTCAGGATCAATGCCGCGTTGCGCAAGTTGCTGGTGATATTTGATAAGCCACTGTGCCTTGGCCTCGATATCTCGAATCTCCATAGAACGCGGGATGCGCACTTGAACCCCATCAAGGCTTTTACGCAGAGTCGCCAGCTGGCGCAATAGCGCCTCAGCTCTGGCAACGGCCCCGGTCGTGGCAGACATCGATTCGGCCTGGAATGATGGCATGCACGACAGTCGGTCCAGCTCTGTCGGTCCGAGATCAGCTACCGCCTGTACTTGCAACTCGATATTCAGAACCTCGAGCTCGTATTCGATTAGCGCCTCGAACTCTGGCGCACTAAAGTACAGCTGTTCGCCTATCAGCAGCAGTGACGACACGTCCTTGGAGGAAAACAGCGCCTTGTTGCTGGCAGCTTCAAGATTGGCATCCTCGTTCAGCACCGACAGCGAGTTGCCGAGCATGCGGTACACCGCCTTGGCTTGCTCCGGAACACCTCTGAGAATAGCCGACGAATTTGTTAGCATGTTTAGGCCTCGTGTCTTCTCTCTGGGCTTTTGCAGGGAGCTAGCACGAGGCGGGTCGTCGGTGCGCAGACGCGATGACCAGGCCGTGCTGTAGCGGGGTTCGGCTGATTGGGACCGTTCTTCGCTAGCGCTGCTCCTTAGCGAGCGACTATTCCCGCTCCTGCCCATGTTGCGCACAATATGTTGCGCCGCAAGCATGCGTCCACGCTTTGAGCCACGCGGGCGTCCAACGGGCCGCTTAACCGGAGCCTTGAACTCGGTGTCAACATCTTCCTCCTCGCTCGACTGGGCAGAGCCTGTCTCTTCACTGTCGTCCAAATACCGCTTCATCGCTTTCCCCTTCGCATCTTCGCGGTCAGCAGTCCTCCTAGCATCCCCCATGTAAGGCTCGCTAGTAGCTGAGAGGGGAGTGCTGATGACAGCAAAATCATCAGTCACACCCAGTGACAGTCGTCCAAAGCGCTTGTGCAGCTTATCGCGATGCCAGTTATAGTTCGCCTGCCGCTTGCGCTGTACCTCCTCGACCATTTGCGACCGGCCTACGCATGCCAGCATGGCTTGCGCCGCATGGCACCACTCTTGTGCACGCTGCACAAACAGCCCAAGCTGACGCATATCTCCAAGTGCCTGGGGATCGACTTGTATAAGTAGCTGCTTGGCGCTGTATGGGCTGCTGGCCTCCTGCATCGACACTAGTCGGTCAATACCTTGAAGCAATGTGGCCAGAGGGTCGTCACCGCTGCCCTTAAGGCCGTCTGGCGAAGCAACCATGCCGCCTACTTGGGCTGCCTTGGCGACTGACATACTCGCATCCAGTCTAGATTTGTTCGACGGCCGCCCCGGCTTACGCTTGATGCCCTGCCCACGGCCACGGCCTCTGCCAGCGGAGCTGAGCGCAGGCGTTCCCGACTGCCGAACGGAGGACAAGCGCGCCGAGGGGCTATTAGGCTGGGACTGGCACGAGTCGCTCTGACCATTGCCTCCGGGCAGCACTAGCCTCTGGGCCTCCTCGAGCAGTAAGACCATCTGCATCAGGTCTGGACGGCGGTTGAGATCAGATACAGCCATCGTGCCCCTGGTTACAGGCGGAGGGAGCTGTATTCCGGCAGCAGGGCGTTTAGCAGCTGCCCGAGAAGACTTGGGCTCTAGCGACGTGCCTTGCATGGCAGACATGTCGTCAGAGACAGTGCTGTCGCTTTCGCAGTCGCCATCAGCCACATTGCCGTTGTGCACTGAGCCAACTTGCACAAAAGCAGTTATGCTCGTGCCTGGCGAGCTTGGAGCCTTGCTTGGTGACGACGAAGCGTAAAGTGACATAATACGACGAAATTCTAGCTCCCAGAGCTGCGACTGGTTCAAGCCCATGATTTGCTCCTCGCTCATATCGCCATTTTCAGTCTGAGCTCCCTCGCTAGTCGCCTCAGCTGAGCTGTCCTCTACGGCATCGGTCATATCGGGTAGAGAAAAGGTAAATGTTGGAGCTAGTGGCGAAACGTACAACTGCTCGTCGTCGTCGTCGATGCTACCAGCGTTTGGGCCACTACCGAACCTGTCAATTATATTTTGGAGGTCGCGGTCCGAGTAGCGCACCTTGAGGATCTTCTGGTCGCCCGCACACTTGCAAGCCGTCTCAGCGTGAAGCAAGCAAGATATATAGTTGGAGCTGCAGGAGCACACAACTGCGGAGAGGAACGAGAATGCCTTGCACATGTAGCACTGCTGCTTTATCTCGTCGGGCAGGTCCTGGTCGCCCTCCTCGACATCATCCCAAGCCGCCTCGCCAACGCCCATAGGCCACAGGCTGCGCACGCGAGCGCGGTCAGCCTTTTCGCGATGGGCCATCTCAAGGATGGCGTCCTGGAACCACTTCTGGCGCAAGAACGAGGGTTCAGCCTCGCACATGGACATAACCAGTTCGTCGTGCGAAAAGACAGGATTGCGTTCGTAAAGCTGGTAGCGCTGAACGCTGGGAACATCGAAGGGCATCCAGTCCGAAGTCGCAAAGTTCACGGCCTCATTAAAGTTAAAGCCCTGGTTGAAGCCCGCGTGATAGCTCTGCGGGAACGTAATGACAAACTCCCCCGCACGCTGGTCACAAGACACGACATCGACGTTGCGTGCGACGAGCGCGCCAGGGCTAAGCATAGTGACGAGCTGGAACAGCAGGTCTGGCTGGTCCTTGAACAGGTCGGGCACGGCAGCGCGCATGGCGTCCTCAAACTGCGTGGCATGGCGGCCAGGTACGCCGTACCAAGTCTTCGTGTCGCCCCAGTGCATGTAGTTGACCGAGTATGTGTAGTGGTCCTCGTTGTGCCAGCAAAAGGTGCTAAAGCACATGCCCACGTATATCCAGGGAGTCTTCATGCCCGAAATGTCCTGCTTAATGTGGTTGAACAGCGACCGAGGCTGGAAGGGCAGCACATTCAGGTTCCACGGGTGCACAGAGTACGGGTCGGTGGGGTCACGCTCAATGGTAGGGAAGCCGCTGCCATGCTGGGCCGAGTGCAGGTCAGCGCCATACTCGACTTCGACGTCCTCAAACGGCGATGCTACCAAGCGCCAAAACTCCTCCTCGACCTTTTCCTCCGGCACATTGCCCGGTATGGATGAGCCGTTTCGGCGCCGGAGCGCCAAGTCATCGTAGTAGGAGGCAAAGAAGGAGCGCTTAAACTCGTCGTTCTTATTCTTGAATGACTCGAGCGTGTGCTCAGCTCCGTCCTCAAAGCCAAAGTCTGCACCAGCGCCAAGAATGCAGACGTCGCAGTACCAGTCGTTGGTCGGAATGGTAGTGAGCCGCGGACGCAAGCAGTACATGTGATACCCGCGGTTGCAACCATCGCAGATCAACATCTTGTCGTCGTTCTCGCTAAGCTTGCACACTTCGCAGCGCTCGGGAATGGGCGCGGAGGGATCCTTGCCCGAGGTTGTGCCACTAAAAGAGCCAAAACTAGCACCCATGTGGTCGGCATCTTCATTGTCACCGTCAACGTCCGAGCCGCTATAGCCATCGACAGCGCCGTTGCCGTTTGCGTAGGGGGCTCTCGATCCAGCATCGCCTCCATAGGGACTCAGGCCCCGGGTTGACGGCAGCGAGATAGGCCTGGCATCATGCGCATCGGCCGACACGCGAGTGCGCTTGGAGCGGCGAGTACCAGCACCGTCGTCGGTGACAGCATCGCCTGGGGAAGACGGTGGGTTCCCGCCGTGCTTGGCCACATAGATCTCAAATGGCATGACAATGTTCGAGTACGTAGCTTTCAGCGTAGTGGACATGGACGTGCACGACTTGCGGTCGTATTTCATGATACGCCCAATTTCCGCCCAACGCTTCTCACGATTGACCTACAAAAATAAACTCGCCCGCCAAGACATGTTAGCCTTTGGCACTTTTACTGCTCGCTTTCCCCACCCTCTCTGGCAATTGTACTCTTCCCTACCTTTTGAAAGCCGCCACGCATTGTAACTTGATGCCGCAGCTCAAACAGATCAATTGGCCGGTGGTCGAGCTGCGGGACCTTGGTCAAGGGGTTTCCCTGCCGAGCATGGAACTTGTAGAGCTGGTCCAAATAGTTCAGGTTGGTCCTTGTCTTGCCCTCGAGCGAGTTGAGTTGCTGCACGCGTGTCCTGAAGCGGAATTTCTACCACGCCCAAGCACACAAATACTTTGACTATTTTAGCAAGAAATACAAGACATGACCATGTGCGAGCAATAAACAAGATAAAGGAGGAGAGGGGGAGGCAGTAATCGAGAATGTTCAAGAGTAAAATCTTCCCCATTAAACTTACCGTAGTATCCAGGGCAAAGGGCGGATTCCAGCCCTCAGGCGGAACAATTTTGCAGAGCCCAGAGGCTTCGGCTTCGGGGCGGATCTTTTGGATGTACGCAAGCGGGTCGGCAAACTCCTCCTTGGTCGGGTAGTACGTCGGAGCCTCGGGAAGCCCAAACATGCGCTTGCGTGGCGGTATGCCGCGAGCAATGCCTTGAGGATTGCGCAGATGCGGCTGTGGTATCCCGTGGAGGCTAAATGGCTGTGCGCCAGCCGTCGATGGCGGCTCAGCAGCGCTGCCATTTGCATGGACGTGCGATGGCCGGATGCGCTTCATATCTTCAAGTAAATAATACGTCTACAATATATCGAGTCTGGCAAAATATTTAAAAATCGACAAAAAAGAATTAAAGAGAGAAAAGAGAACAAAAAGAGGATCCCAAATCTCACCGAAAAAAAGGATGGAAAAAAGAAAGCAAAATGTGGGTATGGGGATAGATGTGGGCGAGCTCGTAAAATGTTGGACAGACAAGGTGGATCCTAGGGCCAAAAAAGAACAAATTAAATACCAACTGTATAGAAACCCAGGGAGAATTATTTCAAAGGACTAGGCAGCAACTTGGTCTCTAGCACTGCAAAATATCCAGATAATTTTGAACGCCTAAAAGGGAAAAAAGCGGGTTTGGAAAAAGCCCAAAAAATAATATAAAAAATAATTGTGCGAAAGGGAGAAGAGGTAAAAAGGGTTTTGCAAAGAAGAGCTTGCTTTTGCCGCCTGATAAATCGCCCACCCCCTTCTTTTTCGGTGTATGCTCTTTCCTCGCTGGCCCAATCACGGCTCTTCTTTTCCAAGGCCATCCCAGCCGTCTTTGGCAGCGCTCAGCTCCTCCTAACACCCAGGGTGCGCGTCCAGAGGCATTTTAGCACCTCAAGAAATATGCGCTCTTCTGGCACAGAATCTCGCTACCAGCTTCAGGGCAAAAAGAAAAAAAAAGCCGCATTGCCCAGCCCACATGCATAATCCATTGATCGCCAACGCCAGCGATTGGGCCATCCAAGCAAGCACAGAGTATAAAAGGTAGTGGGGCTTCTTCACTTTAACAGATTTAAATCGGCTTTTTGAAAAAAGGTGCTTTTAGAAAACAATGTCGAATTCTATTGTGGCCGCCATTTACCGCTACGTGATAGACGACGTTGTTCGCAATGTGCACGCTGACTTTGAGGGCCACGGAGTAGACACCTCAGTGCTCGAGGAATTGCAGAGGAGCTGGGAAGCCAAGATAATTCAGAGTCGCGTTGCTTCATTTCCAGGCGAAGACTCTATCAACTCCTCACATGACGTCTATGCCCACGCCAACCAGTTCAACCCCGGTGTCCGTCCTGCCGCCTACCACGACTATGCTGGACACGCCGGCGCTCACAACATAAACTCGGCCGCCTCATTGGCCTCCATCATCAATAACCCGGAGACCATGGCTCCTTCAGCCGCGTCGCTGGCGTCGCTGGCACAGTCGGGCCGCGGCCAACTGCTGCTGGACGACGACGACGACGCCGACTCTGATAACCAGAACCACCGCTACTCGTCCAACGGACCCAACAACAACATCCCCCAGCTTGACGGCGCCGACGAGCCAGTGTTGGTCTTGGCCTTGCCAGTAGATGCGGCAATGGCCAAGTGGCAGGCTATCCGAGACTCGCGCCGCCAAATCTACCAGCACAACATCGATGCCTGGACCAACAGAGACCGCTCCGCCGCAGGCCAGCTAGACGGCGCCTCAGATGACGAGGACGATGACGATGACGACGATGACGACGACCGCAACCGTGTCAGCTCACAATCCTACGATCAGCACCACCGCCCCACATCGTCAACAATCTTTAGAAGCGGCAAAGTAGAGGCTCCCGAAGATGCCATCAACTCCGACTTGGATGACACGGATGACGAGAATGACGCCAATAACAGTTACGAGGATTCTGAGCACGTTGTTCTGTGCCAGTACGAAAAGGTCACTCGCAGCAAAAACAAGTGGAAGTGCGTGCTGCGCGACGGCATCATGCTCATTAATGGCCGCGACTACTTGTTCCAAAAGGCTACCGGCGAGTTTGAGTGGTAAAAGAGTGTTTTTCCAGCAAAAAAAAAAATTTATATTGTTGTGCTTTTTAAAAAGAAATGTTTAGCGGTAATCGCGAGGGCCGCCGGGGCGCTGACGCGACTGCTGCTGCTGCTGTTGTGCCATTTGCTGGTTGTAGTCATCGTACGCTGCGTACTGCATTCCACCACCAGGACCTTGCTGCGGCTGCTGAGCTCCATAGTCATCGTAGGCGCTGTACTGCAGCCCTTGCTGGCCTTGGCCATATACCTGCATCTCGTACTGCTGCTGGTGCTGGAACTGCTGGTGGTGGTGAGAGGACGAAGTAGGCGCGCGATAGTTGTTGGCCAGTGTGCCATTGCTGCTCTCTTGCACAGATGCCGATGACGAGCCATCCAAGAACGAGTACCCAGGATGCGACTCGTAGTACATCGAGTCCTCAACAGAGTTCTTGAGCAGGCCCGCGTTAGCACTGTCGTCGACAAGCGGGAGCTGGTACGACGATGAGTCATCAATCTCCTTGCGCTCCTTGCGCTTGATGGACCGCAGACGCTTGCGCTCATAGTCCTCCCAGCGCTTCATGGGCACAGATGAAGCATCGAAGTGACCACCATCGTCGCCGTGGCCCTTGTCCTTGCCCTCGCCATGGACCTTGCGCGTCTCGCCCCACGAGAAATCGTCAAAGTGCCAGTACGCATACGTCGGCAGCACCAAGTTCCAAATAGGCAAAGCCAAGAGGTACACAAACATCCAGGCGACATAGATCCACTTGCGCGTAGTAATGAAGATAAGCACAGCCGGCAGGAACAGCACCATGATGAGCATAGCCAGAGGCAGGTACGCCGAGACCGAGTTGTACGTGGTCATACACGCGCGCACAATCAGGATATATGTCAGCACGATGGCCACAGGCAGCGCAACGGTACCAACCAAGTCCAGGAAGATCGAGAATTGCATCGACAGACAAAAGGCGCCGCACAAGTTGCGCACCAACACCAGCTCCATCAGGTTGTGCACGGTCGAGTTAATCCAGCGACGACGCTGCGACAAAAGCACCTTGAACTCGTCAGGCACAACCGTCTTGCAAATAGCCTGTGGCATGAACATCATCTTGCGTGCAGGGAAGTTGCGCAGCATCAGCGTAGACAGGAAGCGGTCCTCGCCTAGCAGCAGCAGGTTCCGCTCGTGCAGTGTCTCGACGACGTTCTGCGAATACTCTTGGCAAATCTCGGGCTTGGTCAGGATGGGCACCCAGCCGTTGTCCTTGGGGGACTTCAGACGGTACATGCAGAAGCAGCCAGGCAGACAGGTCACACCACCAAACACGGACTCAAAGGCTTTGCTCAGATGGTGCGAGATGTAGTACTCAAAGACCTGGATGGCAGTGACCCACGAGTCGCGCTTGTTGGCAATCTTGGTCTCGCCGCACAGACCCATGATGAGCTTGTCGTTGTGCATGCAGTTGACCAGTAGGCGCAGCGAATCCGGATAGACCTTGGTGTCGGCGTCGACCATGAGCACAATCTCAAAGACGTCAGGAGTCTGGTTTGTCAGGTGGTGGATCTTGCGGAACAGGTCGTAGTCGAGAGGGGCCATGCGCTCGTTGAAGATGACGCGCGAGAAAAAGTTCATGAGAATCATCTGCGAGTCGCGCTTGCCACGGTTGCCGGGCTTGGCAGCGTCCTGCTCGGTGGGAGCACCGCACTTTACAACAACCAGGGCGGGAGTGCGGCGCTTGCCGACGCGGTAGTAGCCGCAGTAGACCTTGGCCATGTTGTGCTGCTTAGAGCCGGCCGCAACAGCGAGGTAGGAGCAGGGCTGGGGGTCCTTGAACGACTCCTCCTGCTCGATGAGATCAACGCAAATGTCGGGCGTTGAGCGGTCGTTGCCCGAGCCAGTGATGATGCCGTCAGCGACAATGAAAAGCATCTTGCGAGCATCGCTAAAGTCGGTGTTGCAGAGCGAGTCGCAAGTACCGCGAATAGAATCCTCGCCTTCCGAGTAACAGGTGACCAGCATCACAGTGAACAGCTCGTCGTCCTCGCCCTTGCCCAAACTGGCAGTGGCGCCGCCAGTCTGCGGCTTCTTTCCGTTCCAAGGCGCAGCGGCATTGTAGGACAGCGGGCGTACCTTGCTGCGTGGCGGGCGGCGGACCAGCTGCCACGACAAAAAGTACTGAAAGACAACCGCCATGAAAAACCGCGTCAGCACAATGCCACCAATGACAGCGAGGGCAGCGTAGTTGAAGAGATTGACGGCAAAGCAGCCGGGCGTGTCCTTGGCCAGCTCACCAGCAAGGAAGCGGTCGATCAGGCAGTCGGCAGCAGCCTTCATGCTGGTCGTGCGCTGGAACAGCAGGCTAGCGTCGACTAGACTGTTGTTGGCGGCAGCAAAGATGGCCTCATCGAGCATGTCCGTCGACGGCGACTTGTTGACCGAGAGCAGGTAGGGCGTCAGGTTGAGAACGTGGCCATTGATGACAAAGAACCCGGGCTTCACGTCAGACCAGTCGTAGCCGATAGGGCGCTTATTCATGGGCTTGAAGTTGTTGTCCTTAATAGCCTTTTCCAGATTTCCCAGTGGGCAGCCATTGTTGCCATTGTTCGACTTGCACACATCATATTCGGCGGCGCGGAATTTCTTCAGCTTACTAGACGTGCACGATTTGGGCATCGGCACGTTAAAGTAGGGTGTCATGTCCTGCCCAGGAATAGGAGTGAAGCCGAGCTGGGACTGCCATTTGGCTTGGGCTGTGGAGTACGCCTTGCCCTGGATGCCGATAACGTTGCTGTCGCCAGACTTGTCGCCGAGCTCAAAGATGTTACTCTGGTACTTGGCCACGCTCTGTGGGCAGAACGTAATGGGCAAAAAGATAGTCAGGTAGACAACGGCTCCGCAAATAAGAATGATCAGCGAGACGAGGGCGATCTTCTCGCGCCAGGCCTGCTGCATACCCGGATCCGACATCTTGCCCAGCTTGGCCAGGAGGAACCCAGGAGCCCAGAAGGTGATGATTTTGGAGTACACGACCCACGGCGTGAGCTTGCGCTTTTCCCTCGTGATCATGGGCGTCGCCGCTTGCCCGCGCTCAGCGCGCACCAGCGTACGGTGACGACGCAGCGTGCCGCCACGCTCACCGCGAATAGCCATGGCTTGCGTGTGTGTAATAAGAGACTATCTGAGCCTGGTCAGAGGCAGGTTCGAATGCAGCAGAGAGGACGCCGGTTCCTAGGGCCGCAAACGAAAAGGCTAGTGGGGTGGTGAGAGCCACAAATAGAAGATAGATGCGTTTAGTCCACCTGCTGGCAAGAAGAGATAAAAAAACAGTGACGGATGCAAGGAGTAGAAAAAATGGCAAGAGAAGAGAGAGGCGTCACAAAGAGCAGCCGAAAAAAGACAATAAACCACTCAGTCTCACTCGGTACCTCAGCAAAACAAATGCCCTGGTCCTCGCAGGCTGTGCACCATTACGCATGCAGCGAATTGGGTGGAGGCATGGGAGTGTAGTGAGAGGAGAACAGTGTTTCTTGCCCCCCCCCAAAGATATTAATAGATCTGGCGATTTGCACGCTGAACTCTTTCTGGCAGACAGAGTGGGGCGCGCGCATCGGCCAGGCGTTGCAGAAGGATCGTCCCAACCACCCAATGCAGCAGCCCTGCAAGCGCACAAAGTATCCAGATGTCAAGAGATAAACTTACTTGAAATATCAGTCTACGATACTGCGTTGGCGCCCGTATCAAAGAAAAGCGATTGTACAGAACTGGAATAGAAAAAATACACAGTAACAAACGGCCCCCCCAGTATCAGTGGACTTGTCAATAAAAGGCAAGGCCAGTGCGGCGGAAAGACAAGTGCGAAGGGCTAAAAAAGAGTAAGATGAGCTGCAGATGCGCGAAAGCGAGAGAAGAAAGATGGGGGGGAGCACTTAAATACTTGGGAAGCACGCCAGGCATCACCTCCCAGGCCAGGTATTAATAGCCGCCCAACACAATTAAGGTGACTTGAGCGAGCTTCAAATGCAAGGCGCTTGGGCATAGAAGAAAAAAAAGTCACGCCCCCCATTTCTCTCATGGCGATGCGCAGTCGTTTCTATTCCTGGAGCCTAGTTGCCACAGCAGTCTGGCATTCCGCTTGTTCTAGTAGCCCGCAGCGTGCCAAGCGCCACATAAAAAAGTACATATATAGCATCTGAAAAAGAGACACCAAGCACTATAAGCCTATTTAGCCTAACTTGCACCATTTAGGCCAAAAACATCCAGCTTTCTTGCCCCACCGCCGCTGTGTCCCGCTTTGGGACCTTGATTTTGACAAATACTGAGAAAAAAAAAAAAAAAAAAGTGCGACAATGCTATCCAGATGGAACAAGCAACTCAGCGAGATAGCCAAAATCATGGCAGCCATCTTCAGAACCAAGGCTATTGTGTCCTCCTCTTCCCCACCATCCAGTTCGCATCAATGAGCGCTGCTCGCTTTGACATGTCGCTTGTTCAAAGAATGTCTGAATGCGAAGGAAGAGAAAAAAATGCACCCACTATGCCGAGCCGGGAGAGGGGGGGAAGTTTCGATTGTGCGGCCTGCTCACATGTCCTTTTCTGCTCCAGTTGCTACACAAAAAGGAAAAAGGAAAAAAAGGAACGGAGCCTTCCACTTTGGCACGGACCTTTTGAGTCGCTGTGCTACAGCGCTATTATTTCGCCACTTGCGGACTCGTCTGGATACAGCGGCAGTGGCTAGAAATGGAATACAGGATTGTTAATGATCGTAAAAAGGAAGGAATATCAAAGAATGCAAAGGAGAAGAATGGTTTTACTCTCGTTTGCTTAGGCCCAGTTGAAGCTGCGCTCCACAGCCTTCTCCCACCCCTGCAACATCTCGTCGCGCTTCTCGCTGGTGATGCGGGACCAGAAGGCCGAGACGTTGGACTGAGCAATGCGACGGAGCTCATCCTCGCTCTCCCAGATACCGGCGCCGAGGCCAGCAGCCAGGGCAGCACCAAGGGCGGTAGTCTCGCGCATCTCGGGGCGAACAACCTCGATATCGAGGATATCAGCCTGAATCTGCATGGCCTGATCCGAGTTAGTCATGCCACCATCAACGCGGAGGCGGCGCAGATCAGTGCCCGAGTCCTTGCGCATGGCATCAAGGATAGCGCGAGTCTGGTAGCACACGGACTCGAGGGTGGCACGAGCAATGTGTCCGCGAGTAGCGTACTGAGTAAGGCCGACAATGCAGCCACGAGCGTCATCGCGCCAGTAAGGAGCAAACAGACCCGAGAAAGCAGTAACAAAGTACACGCCGCCGTTGTCCTCAACCGAGTCCGACAGAGAGCCCATCTCGTTGGCCGTCGACACCAGGCCGACCATGTCGCGCAGCCACTGGATGGCCGATCCAGCCACAGCAATCGAGCCCTCCAGCGCATACTTGGGCACAGCATTGGGGCCGAGCTGGTATCCGACGGTGGTCAGCAGGCCGTTCTTGGAGAAAATTGGCTGGTCGCCCGTGTTGAACAGCATGAAGCAGCCCGTGCCGTATGTGTTCTTGGCCTCTCCAGCCTCAAAGCACGACTGTCCAACCATAGCCGCTTGCTGGTCGCCCAGGCAGCCAGAGATCGACACGCCCTGCAGCCGGCCCTCCCTGATAGTGCCGTAAACCTCGGCCGACGAGCGCACCTCGGGCAGCTCCGACTCCCGAACGCCGAAAAAGTCCAGGCACTCCTGGCTCCACTTGAAGGTCTTGATGTCCATGAGCATGGTGCGGCTGGCGTTAGTGACGTCGGTGACATAGGTGCCAGTGAGCTTGTAGATCAGCCACGTGTCAATGGTGCCGAAGCGCAGGGTGCCACGCTCGCGCGCAGCCTTGACCGCGGGGACGTTCTCCAGCATCCAGCGCATCTTGACAGCGCTAAAGTAGGTAGTGATGGGCAGACCGTTGATAGAGGCAAAGCGAGAGGCAGAGCCAGCCTCGTCGATGAGCTTGCGCACGAGCTCCTTTGTGCGAACGTCGTTCCAGATAATGGCGTTCGTCAGAGGCTCGCCGGTCTCAATGTCAAAGGCAACCGTCGTTTCGCGCTGATTGGTAATGCCAACTGCCTTGATCTGCGAGGCGTCAAAGCCCAGGGAGTTGAACCGCCGGCACGCGCCAACAACGGCGGTCTCGACCGACTCGAGGATCTCGTTAGGGTCCTTCTCTACCCATCCGGCCTTGGCGTAAAAGTTCTGGTACTCGACCTGGTGGCTAGCCACGATCTGGCCCTTGACGTCAAAGATTAGGAATCGCGACGACGACGTGCCCTGGTCGATGGCACCAACAAAGACTTGATCAGACGGAGACATGGCTTGAAGAGGGGTAAAGCTAAAGAGAGCAGTTGTGATAAGAGAGAGAGAAGAGCGTGTGGTGATAAGAAAGGAGAAGATGATGGCGCAGCGTCCGGAGGGCTGGGCCTCTTTTATACACAGTCATAGGAGTGGCCAGCAGACCTCTTCCCCCTCGTTTTGACGGCATTGCGGAGAGCGGGCCTCCGTGTGCAATGTCCATTTCGAGCAGAAAAAGAAAGCACCGACCTTGCGCACCGGGCAGTTCATTAATTCTTTTGGTTCCCACACGCACACACTCGCCAGAACACGCCAGAGCGAGATCGACTGAGAGCGTGCCACATGTCTAGCCGCTGCTCAGTGCATCTGCCGACACGCCCAGCAGCAACAGTGCTAAATGAGCGAGGCCTAGACTGCCTGCCTGTAAGGAAGCACTGCGGCAGTCTTCTTCGTGCGTCGTACGAGACGGAGGCAAATCCCTTCCCTCTTCGGCGTGCGTGCGCTTCGGCCACGCACGTTAATGGCAAAAGGATGGACCCACTGGCGCTTGTGGCCTCTTCCGCTGGCATGTGCAAGATTACCAAGCCATTCTCGGGAGGAGGGAAAGCCGGGCCTAATGCTCGTCCGTGCGTGTGGCCTTTGCGCGTGACATCGGGTAATCCCTATACCTAGCTCCTCGATAATGCTGACGGCCATAGCTGCTGCTGCTGCTGCTGCTGCTGCTCTTTCTTGAAGAAGCGCTCTTCTTTGGACAAGCAGATTGCTGCCTAAATCTCTCGGCGGCAATCTCTAGCCTCCATGTGCCGCTCGGTGCAATCTGAAAGCCTGCTGACACAATTTAGATGCATGAGGCAGGCGGAGAAAGAGCACCACGGCGTCCGTTCATCGAATCGCAATGTGTAGGAAATCTTACCGAGCAGCCTTTTGGATCGGCAGCAAACAGCACTAACTCTGTTAAAATGGATTAAACATGCTACTAGCAGGCAATGTGCGCCTCTTCAAACTCCTGCTGGATGCGAAGCTCGCTCGACAAAAGATAGTCAATGTCGGCTACCCGCCACTCCAGCTTTGAGCCTTGGCCCTCCTGCCGCGTTGACTCGAGTGTGAGCATCAAATTGCGCGTGGCATTGTCATCAACAATGGTCCTTGGCGCCTCCTGTCCTCCAACAAGTCGGTACCGCATGTCGACGCCAAGCTCGACATCCACACGAACACGCACCGCCTCGCCGAGCCCTTCGCACGCACTGGTAGTTGCTGGGGCAGCTCGGACAGCGCCCAGGGTCCGCGAAAAGCGGAAGCTCTGCTTTGCCAGGCCCACCCGAAGAGCCGACAGTCGCGACTCGGCAGAGCCGCTAGCAGCAGCAGCCGTTTCGGCCACTACTGCCGCCTCGAGTGCAGCCAGGGCCTCGACCGACCCAGACTGTGTGCGCAGCTGGTGGATGCTTGCGCTGTGAACGCCCGCAACATCTAGCTCCACCTGCACGTGGTCGGCGCGCAAGCGCCTCAAGTCCTCCGTGTACCGGTCCAGCAGCGCTCTTGTAAGCACTTGGGCCAGTCCGGCCTCTGCCTCCTGGCCGCCAGCTGACGAAGCCCTGCTGAGCAAGGCAGTTACGCGGTACAGCGCCAGCTCTGCGCCCCGACACACATCGTCGATGGCTTGCGTACCCAGCGCCGCCCGAGCAATGTGCATGTTGAGCCCATGCGCTAGCCGCCGCCGAACAGGCAAGGGTGCATAGCGAAGGATCTTCTCCACAGCACCACCACCGCCGACGCAAGCTCTCTTCCAATGCTCGTCGTGTGCCGAGGCTGCATGCACTTCGAGATCGTCAGCCGGGATCCGCTGCCGCTCGGCACTTAGCAGCCAAGGAAACAACCCCATGTGGTAGGTGGCTGGATACGCTTCATGCTGAGGGCCTGTTGCCACACTGCGTGCCGCGGCTACCTGGTGCTGGCCATTGGCAGGCATCCTCATATTGCTTGCTACCAGAGAGAAAGTGCCAGCCTTCGTTGCCAGTAGTCGGCAGTGGCCAAGCCCAAGAAGCAATGAGGGCGTGGATAGAGCACGAAGCATGCCGAAACCTTGCAAAATAGTATGAGTGCGAAAGCGCCTCGCTTTTTGGCGCGTGGGTGCGGATTGCCTCCAGTAGCTCTGAGAGTATTCGTATGGGCTGTCGCGGCGTTTCAGGCCGGCTGGAGCAGACGCGAACCGGCTGCCTTGTAGAAAGAGAGTAGCTGTGGAAGCTCGGGCAGAGCGCTGTGGTGCATATAGGCCTCAACTAGACTTGAGAAAAGGAGTGTTAAAGCCAGAGGAAAGGTGCGAATGCGGAGAAGAAAAAGAAGTGGAGAGGCGTAAACGTGGGAGTCGCGCCAGCTTTAAGGGGCCAGCTGAATTGGGTGCTGAGTGCGTGGCTGCTCCTCGCCCTGCACCAAGACAACTCTCGGCCTGCCGTGTCAACGTGACATCACTGTGCATTTTCCTTTTTTTGTTGTTTTTTTTGTTGGGCAATTAAAGCGGCTTTACGTGCGACAAAGGCTGCAAGGAGAGCCTATCGCAACGGACCCCCTGACTTTAAGGCAAGCCAATTGGGTGCATGCATAGATGAAACTCTGCCAAGAAGGGCAATCCATAACGTCATTGCAGATGTGTAGGTTACTGCTTTCATTTCAGTTACAGGTAAGAAATCGCATCTACTTTGGCGGCTGGAAGGGCTCCAACAGCAGCCGCGAGAACGCCTTGAGCCGCTCGACCCCGCGCACCTCAGTGGTCAGAAGGGGCAGCAGCGTGACATGGAAGTCCTCATACAAGTCAAAGATCTGCTCCAGGTACTTTTGCTGCATCTTATGCCGCACCTGGCACTGGTCGCAGTTCGAGTCCTTGGGCGGGAACAGCAGCTGGTTGACCACAATATTATGCGTATCAATGTTGCCGTTGGTCAGCTCCTGCACCAGGCGCTCGGTCTCGTACAGCGACAGAAACTCCGAGATGCACACGCACACAAACGTAGTCTTGTCGGGATCCTGGAACTGCTGGTTAACCTCGTTAATTACGGCGCGCATGCTCTCCAGCTTGGCAAAAATGTCCTCGTGGTTGGCATTGACGCCTATCATGCCCGACATTTGCTGCATCATCGGTCCAAACCGCCCAGAGAGCTGCGACACCTTGGCCAGCGCCTTCTCGAGAACAGTAGGGAACGAGAGGAACCGCAGCGTGTGGCCCGTAGGAGCCGTATCAAAGATGATCACCTCGTACTCCATCGACTTTACCAGCTTCATGACTTCGGCAAACCCCATGGCCTCGTCAACGCCGGGTATCGCAAAAGCCAGATCTTGCATTATTGAGTTCATCGCGCTGTTGTCCGCGCTCTCGATCATTTCCTGGATGCTGCTCGTCGGGTCAATCTCCATGCAGTACAGGTTGTCAAACCCGCTCACCAACGTCGGGTCCTTGTTGAACTTTTGCCCAAAGGCGTCAGAGAGATTGTGCGCTGGGTCCGTCGAGATCAGCAATACGCTTTTGCGCGCTGCCGCCATCTGAACTGCCAGCGACGAGCTACGCAAGAAGAGTAGGCACTTGCCACAGAGCGTTAGTAGTCTGCGAGTACACTGCTGCAGATACTCGCACCCAATGAGAAGCCCGTCCTAGTCCTCGCCTTACCTGGTCGTTGTCTTTCCAACGCCACCCTTGCCTCCGACAAACACCCACTGCAGCGATTTCTGGTCAATCACGTTCTGCAGTGACGGTGCAAGCGCTTGGAATTCGTCGTCGGACATGGCCCTTCAAGGGAAAAAAAAACCTCGTATTAGTGTAAAAAGATGTAAATTGGCTCGATTAAAGAGATGAAGAAAGCTAGACCTGCGAGCTGGCGTAGCTCCTTTGTGGCTTGCTTCTCTAATCTGCCAAAATCTGCCAAGATAGATTGATTAGCGCCATGCTTTTGGCTACCCCTCCTCAATAGCTTCCTTCTTTGGCTGTTTGAGGGATAAACGCCGGCTAGCCACATACACCCACCCTCCCTACACCCACCCTTCTGGGTAAACCGACCGAGATTTTACTCCCGCACAGCAGTAAACTTTACACCGAGAGCCGCTAGCCCCGATTGGCTACCAAATGGCTTGCTCTACTCACTATTACAAGCCGCGTGCCAAAATGGCCGATGACCGCCATTGGCATTAGGTAAGGAGGCAAACATATAATGTCGGCCATGTACAAGGTCTCCACAATAGTCAGCTGTCTCCTCTGCTCTACAGCGACAAGCTCCGCGTCACTAAGGTGCGGCCAGCAAAGCTCTCGCTTGCTCAGAGTGCCTGACACACCCACATTGACTGTCTGATAGACAATCACGCCAACTATGCAAGGATATGCTTTTGGCGCAGAGGAGAGGAGGCTAATGTGGCTTATAATCCACTATCAGCGATACTTTCTTCAGGTGTCAGCGGTTTCGCACACCACGCAGCCAATCCAGCCTATTTGCCTTCCAAAGCCCCAAAGTGGGATCATGTGCTTGACGACCAGTCGCAAAGCTAGGTAGCCACTTCTAGGGGATAGCTATTTAGGGAACGAGGTGGGGATAACGCAATTGGCTGTGACGCCCCAAGAGAATTACAAAATAAAAAAAGGAGGCGCATTGACATGTAATTGGCACATGAATCTTTTTTAATTAGAACGCGCCTTTTCCATCTTTCACACATGTCAAATCCATTCGGAAGAGTAGAAATGGTCTTGAGCCTTGTGTCATTTGCTGCAGGATCGCGATGCCAAGAAGCTTTATTTCTTACAACCCCGAGTAACATGTAGCAAAGTTATTAACGCCGATTCTTCTCCTATACTTTTGAAACCACCTCTGCTTCTTTTTAGCTACTGACTACCTGCATTTGTGCCAAACGTGCGATCGATTGCTTTACACTTGGTGTGTTGATAATTGGTACGGTATGTCCACGCCACAAGCTGTCCATGCACTGCTTAAATGCCGAACATCACCCATCCCTTGCATAATACTGTCGTGCCGAGACAAAATACGCAGGGATCTCATTAATTAGCTGTAGATATGAAATGCACATCCAAGGTTATAACACTACCATCTTTCTCTTAATGCTGATCACGCCATACCCAAGGATGCGCGGTTTGCTTGCACTAGTCTACATGCATGCGTCATAAATCATGGCATATTGCAATTGTTGGAGCTAGAGTTTATTAATTTAAGCACGGGCTACCTATTGCGCTGCCACTGGACAAACTACGTGCAGTGACCCCCCTTTTGCACTTTCTTGGCTCAGCATTTTATTTTTGAGCTCGCTTCCATGTTGGTTAAATGCTGGTTTAGCTGTCCCGTCCTTTACCTTGATTGAAGGTATGTCGGATCTGCCCCCTCAAGAGCGTATGAATGGAAAATGCGCTGGTCTTTTCCCTCTGCATAGTAATTTGCTTTCCATTGTCTGAATTCCCGCACCCCCACAGAGTGCTGATTGGCACAGGTCGTACCATGGCTGCGCACTTTGCTCGCCTCGCGTAGACGAGCATGTGAACACAAACATGCTCTTTCAACAGATATCAGTAAAACAGCAGTTTTTATTTACTACAGTGCTTTGCATCTTCAAGCCATACACAATTGCTCTGGCAAACAAGCTTACCTATACTAATTTTGTATTTGCTACTTTCTAACTTACTCAAGCCGCTAGGAAAATCTATCGCCTACAGCAAGTCACTCGCGCTATAGCCCGACACTGCCGCATCATCGTGTCTCGCAGCCTCAAGCAAGACCTTTTTGCCTATTGATTACATGTCGCCTCAAGTTGAGGGTTGGACCAGCGCTGCAGTAGTCAACAAAAGGCCGCCTTTCCTCGTGGAGCCTCATACGAGCACCAAAGCGCTCGAGTTTGCTAGAAAGATGGACGAACAAAACGATAGAGCGCACTATGCGGCGCTCGGGGCCGTACAGCCCCCGGAAATACCTTTGCCACAGGCACAATACACCATACACGCCGACAGAAGCATGGCTAACAATGGCGGTCTTCAAATCGCCGAAAAGGGCTTGGATGGCAGTAGCACCGGCGTAGATGGCCCGCAGCAATCAACATCATTACTGCTTTCAAGTACGGAAGCGGCGCCTGGCATCAGGGTAAGCAAGGTGTCTTTATCAAAGCTTGAATTAGCTTGAAAATCGCCTACTCTGCGTACCAACCTTTTGTTGAACTGCCCAGTGTAATCCATATTGTACCACCGACTCTGCGTTGATAGGATACTCAGGTCCCCGGGCATAGCGCATTCTACACGGCCCACCCCGTCATAACAATCGGTGCACCTAATGAGTGTAAGTGTTTAGCAATGGTCGTATTAGTCTATTGAGTTTTCTTTTTTCCTGGCGTGTGTTGGCAGTTCATTTTATTCACTATTTCGTTTTGCGTAGATGTAACATGGTTGGCTATTTGCTCAGCTATATTGCGCTTGGACAATTGAGTGTAGTTTTAAGAGCGAACTTAAACTTGAATCGCTTAAATGTATGCCAATTACACATAGCATCTAACTACAAAGCGGTGATATGGTCCTTGACACCCTCCCGCCACTTTAAAATTAAGCCAATAAGGCAGGTCATTGAAAAGGGCGCATAGAGTTTACTAACGTTATTTTATTCAACGTGCATTGACTATAGCCTGCGGAGGTCCTGCCGGCCTTTTTTGCGGCGATGCCAATTCCATCAGTTCAGCGGGATACGCTAAAATGCCACTCGTAGCTAGCAGCGACACAACAGGCGATTTCAGCAACGGCTTAACACAGGGTGATGGCCATTTTCACGCTGATGCAGTGGCAGCTACGCAAATCTCGTCGTTTAAAGTGGCTAGCATAGACAATCGGTGGAATCATGCCCTCGTATCAAGCCCCCATTCCGCCACTGTCACTTCTGACATATACGCCATGCCCACCCAGAATATGCTACCCCCATTTTCCTACTCTGCCCACTACCTCCCTCTACCCTCCACGGCTGTAGCCGTGCCTATTCAGCCTTTGAACGAGGCAGCCTTTGCTGCCGCTGCCGCACTTGTTGCTGTCTCTACAACTGCCACATCTGCTGGTATTGCAGCTTGCAGCGAGCTAGCCCCTGAAAAATGGCCCAACACAGCCGCCACACATATTGACGCTATCGACACACACCTTTCCTTTGGTAATAGCTTGTCTGATACTAATAGGGTGTGCGAGTCGGCATCTGCGCAGGATATTCTTTCTTCACGTCTCTACCGCCCGTTTAGCCTTGTTCCGACTATGGAGAATTTCCCCTCTTTTGATAATTTGGTGGGGTCGTTCCAGTCGCTAGTTTCTCAGTCTCAGCAACAGGCTAACCAAAACCGAGACCAGCAACGTCTGTTGCAGTCGCACTCTCAGCCACAGCACCACCAGCAGCCCTTTGACGCGTACTACCGACAACAACAACACCACTCTTTGGCCCCGCACCACATTTTGCACCCGCATATCGAGCAAGCCGGGCATGATGCCGAGCAAAAGAGCCCCATGTTGCAGGCTCAGAATATGCTCTTCGACATGAATTCCCTCAACAGCACGCCTCCTGACTTGGCCTCAATCACCCACGCCGCCGCGCCAGTACAATTAGCCAACACTAACACCGCTGTCAGCATCAGCAGCAATCCCTTGTCGCTGGATACTGTGAGCATGCGAAGCTCAGCCACGTTTCCCGGCGCAGGTAGCAACATGTATGGTGATGGAGCGGCAGGGATCAGCAATAGCAATATAGCCGATGACAGTGTGGCTGCAAGCTCACACCACCTAGTGACAAGCTCCTCATTACCACCAAGCGCTTTCCCGCTCTCTGCTCAGCCTGGCCAAACAGGCAGCAACGGATACGACTTTATGGGCAACCCGCTATCATCCTCGCTAGGCGGACTCCCTGCTATAGGTGCTTCACAGCAGCAAGTGTCCCAGCAGGGGCATCCAAATATCAGCACGGCGCTGGGCCCTCATGGGCGGCCATATAATATGCTATTTGGTATCCCTGGCTTGACCGAACCGCGCATGCTTTACGATGACCGCATGTCTATGCCGCCACTGCCACACAACGGGGGCAACTGGCTGCGCATTCGCCAGCCGATTGACTACGTAGCTCCACTGAAAAAACCCATGAACTCGTTTCTTCTCTACTCGGCGGAAAGGCGCGTGCAACTTCGCCAGACTCATCCCGATCTCAACACTACGCAGCAGAGCACTATTCTAGCACGTGAGTGGGCCAGCCTGGCCGAGGAAGAAAAGGAGAAATACCGCGCAGAAGCCAAGCAACTTCGCGATGACTACAACGCCCGCCGAGCTGAACTCAGCCATAAACTCCAGCAGCAGCTTAACCAGCAGCATATCAATATGAGCCTCAACCAACCGCCGCCACCGCCTCCACACATTCCTGGCCAGCCGATACCTCACCAGCAGCACCTAGACATCCTTGACTCGAATATGGCCTCCGGAGACCACCACATTCACACACATCCGACGAGTTCATTTGGGTTTCACCATCAATTCTCTGGCTCAGGAACGAACTTGGCGCACACTCAGTTCTCACCAACAACACCTGGAGCTGCTCCAAATTTGCACACTCCAACCGCGCCCTTTCTACAGGTTTCTCATGAGAACTCCTATGTTCAGGCTCATGCAGCGGCTGCCTGCCATATTTCTGATACGCTTCAGTACAATAGCGCGCTGTCAACCATTGATCCAACGGCTATTGCGGGAGGAAGTGGGCAATTCCACGGACTGGCTATTGGAAGAAGCACGCCGCAGAATGTAGATGCAATAGCACGTAACGCTGGATACAGTGGCGGCTCTGACAAACAGGGCACAGGTGCGTTAATAAAGCCCCTCTAGATACGGCAGTCCTAAAGCCTACATGATTCTGCCGGCAAATTATTGGTTCTAATTGCCTCCTTTGTTGCACACGTTTACTGTAGATAGCAGGTGGCGAGAGTTTGACCTAACAGCCTTTGATAGCTTGCACGACAGTGTTGCAGCAGCTCAACACTATGGCATACCACGATCGTCGTCCAATGTGTCGCAATATGTAGGCATCAGCGATTTTGGCCAACAGCGCTTCTCGCAACAGCCACAGCAACAGCACTATGGCTACAAAGACGCCGACAGCCTGCATTCCCATCTGCTGGGCTCGACGGCAGGTATTTTCGGTAGCAGCTATGACAGCGCGCTACAAACAAGTGATGTCTGCAATGGGGTAGCAGCTATCTCCAAGGCGCTTAATCCTATTACATCGTACGCTAGCTTTGCTGATATTGGCAGAATACCGAGAATCGAAGGCAGTGTATTTGATTACGAGCAAGAACAAAACAACGAGGTTAGGGACGACGTCCACCAACATAACACCGAGCTCGCCGCCGGCTTTAGTGCTCCTTCCCAAGACCCTAGCCCAAGCAGAGTCCCTGACACAGGCGATCCCTCAGTGGGTGGAGATAATGGAAGTATAAACACAAATTCTGGTGCGGCAACCATGTCCAAGGCGCGTGCGTGTCTGTCAAGTCCTGCTAAGCGGGTACGTAAGAAGACAAAAAAGGACCCTGATGCTCCAAAGCACCCCATGTCAGCGTTTCTATACTACTTGACATCAGAGAGACCGCGGCTGGCCGAGCACCTCAGCGACATGAGCATTGGTCAACAGACTAAAATAATTGCTAAACAATGGAAGACTCTGGACGAAAGCGACCGGGCGCCTTGGGAAAAGCTGGCCAAACATGACAAGGATCGCTATGCTCGCGAGCGGCGCGAATATCATGGCGAGGATAGACACACAAAAACTGTAGTTGCGCCTAATCAGTAGCTAATTTATAAAAGCACTGGCCTGCAAGAACAGCAAGCTTTACACATTTGCTAATCCACATATCCAGTTCGTTTTTGGCAGCACTTAAAGACCTATTGTACCTTTGACAGGTCTGCTTTTAATTTTACACATCCGCTTTTCCGTTGGGGATAATTTGAAGTCTTGAAAATAAACAAGAGCCCTTCCTAAAAAAGCCAGGTGAGCCAAGCTTTAGGCCAGGATATAAAAAGAGCAGGATGGGAGCTCATTCCTCTCTCTCTTTCTCTTGCACCTATATTTTCAGCTAATAAATTATTGCTATAGTTCTTACTTGCAATAGCACACCACCTAGTGTTTTTGAACTAGGCAACGCATTTATCCAATGTACAGAGCACCATATCGCACTTTTACTTGCAACGAGGATTACGAGGCATTTAAAGCTGAGGACGCTAACAGTACTCACTTACTTCTTACTGCTCCGAGCGCAGAGACTGGTGATATAGCTTTCATCAAGTTTCATGATGCATGCCTATCTTCTACAACAATTGTCGTCAAAGTAGAAGCTGCTGAGGCTACTGGGGATGTTGAGGCTGCTAGGGAGCCTAGACTACCAATTGTGTATGTGACCTATGTGAAAGAGCATGAGGATGTCCATTTTAAAGATATGCCACGTTGGATACTAGAAGTCACCAGCAATAACAACTTTAACATAGTAGAGGCGCCAACCATCCAATTAACTTACCACCTGTAAAATGAGATTCCAGCCAGCATTTAAGGACTGCAATAGACAATAAACAGTGTTGCAGTCTTTGGAATAAGTAGTACTTGGAAAGCCAGTTGTTATTCAAGGCAAACCTATTGCAGGGCTTGCTTCCAGCTCACACATTAAACTTGTTGCTTGAGGCATGCATAGTTTTTACATTGATTTACAATATATAGAAGTGAAAAGAATGAAAAAGAAAAAGAGAGCAGTATAGCCCGACTAATACGGACTAATAAAAATGTTTTCTCTATCTGGGAGATAGTTTAGATAGCCATGGTAATAGCCCCCCGACTGCCAGAACTGATGCTTATGCGCAGTCAAGTCTGTATACAGATGGCGCCACAAGCTGGCAATTAGCATATGTGACATGACTGCCCACTGAACCAACCAGAGCAATCCAATATCAAAACCGCAAACTACCTCAAGTACAAGCACGACTATGCTTAGGAATGCGCCAATAAGCCCACTAACAAGCATCCAGCTTATGCCGCGATAGATACAAGTGATGTTATAAAGCTCGTGTAAAACTGAGCACTTTGCCTTGACTACTAGCTGGTAGGCCACGACATAAAACAAAGCAGAGGAGGCAGCACTTGCTAGCGCCAGCAGGGCTGACAAAGCAATAGGCAGATAATTTGCCCACTTGACAGCTGACCCGAACTCAACAAGACAGAAGTTTGAATCACTCATACTGTTGGATAGCAGCGAGTATAGTCGGCCAGATCGCGATTACGAGTCCATGATCATAATTGCAAGATTATGATTACAAGCGGCTATGGCAGCGCTGTTTAAATATGGCGCTATGGGACATTAGTGGTGCAAGATCTCTTTAGTTATTTTAACTCGTATATTTAGGATAATTATATATAGTGTTTATTCTAAACCCACATAGTACTATCCAACACATACTCTGTCTGGGTAGCGCAAACACAGCAAACACCCCAAGAACGGCAAGGTTAACAACAGTTGCAAATGCAGCAGCCAAAATAGTCTTGGTAAGCCCAATATTCGCAACATACGCCTGGACAACACACACAAGGAAAACAAGTGTGATACCAATGGCAAATTTGATGATAAAAATAGCAGTTAAAACGCGGCACTCGTTGACTTTGACAAGCTGCCAAACAAAGATAACCACTGTTATGACCACACCCAGTAGCACCTGCAATGCAGCCAACCACACACTAACATACGGCTCTGTCCTTGATGCCCATAGGGCGGCCTGAAGTTGAAGCTCTAGTGCGCGTGGGCTCGCTGCACTCACTCTCCTGTTCCAAGTCAGCAATGGTAATGGCGACACTTCCAAGCTGCTGCTTTGCAGGGACGGCGGCGGGGTGCTAGTGTGGCTCTCAGCTATGTGCCGAGCAACACTATCGTACCTAATATACCTAGTCATGTCAATAGGCACCATTGGAGCCCTTACATGCTGCTCTTGACTAAGGGAAACCAAGCAGTTTCTGGCCTGTTGGCTATAACTATTGATACTGTTAATAAGAAATAGTAGAGGAGTATCTGGCGAGCATGGAGCAACAAGGGGCTTGTTGGCCAACAGCAGCAATATAGCAGCGTAGAGCGACTCACAGAAAAAGGAGAGAGCCAGAGCGTCAATAATGGCCGTAAGAGTATCCAGATCCATTTTGGCTGGTGTTTACCGTTAAATCATTGACGTGTATAGGAAAAGAGAGAATAAGCTGTCGAGGGGAAATAAATAAATAAAATTGGTGAGCGAGCCAGGGTGGGTGGTATTTAAGGCGTGTGGCTACAGGAGCCGGAGTATTATTTTTACACCTCTGCATAAGCCCCCTTTTCCCTGTTCGCAACACCCACCACGGACACGGGAAGATCCATGGACAGGTGGCGAGGGAGCCACAAAAAATGCCTGTGGAAAATGACCTCTGTAGATGTGAGCCATATTGAACAGGACACCAAGGTGAGACTTGGCTGCGGCTGTGCATTCGAGCCGAGGTGCGTAGAGCTATTTTGAGGTCTAGAGAAAGAGATTCAAACGTTTTCAGCGTACTTATGCCACATGATACCATAAACACAACATGCCGGCACGTCACTTGAATTAGGTGCACTACATGGCTGTGGCAATTGGACACAAGAGAGAGGGGGGAACAGGGTGTACGGAAATAACCCACGCCTTGGCTCGGGTCCGTGGTGGAAACATGATTACAATTGTACCTTTTTGTCACCGCTACGGGCCAATCAATGCCTCTGAATCGCCGTGGAGCTATTAATGCAACAACGCCACTTTGGATGTTCCCCAACATCTCGAAAAGCTGGTACATGTGATAGCTGCAAGGTTTTATGAGAGGGTAATTGTCGGCAGAGGCAATGCCACGAGCATTGGACTTTGCTGTTTGGCGTCGCCAACAGGGCAGTCCAACGCTTCAGCTAATTCCAATTGATCAAGACGGCACATGCATTTTGTGCAACGCTTTTCGCAAATGATGTCGATTGTCTTTTCCTTTGCATAGCTGCAATTGTAGAATAAAAATCAGGCATATTCATCTATGTCAGTAAGAAACAGTGGATACTACATTAGAACTAAACAGCCGCTCCTTATCAGAATCCTTGTACTTTTCCACAGGCTGCAAACATTTTTGGTCGGTACACCTCAGCAGTCCATGGCACAATACATGTGGATTCTTCTTGCGCTGGTATCGCCGCGGGTTATCGACATCCTTAAAAAATTTTTGAATTCAAGAGCCGATCGCCTATCATTCACTCTTACTAAGAATGTAGGAGGGTTATAGAAGTTTCATAAGGGAAGCTACTCTGTAAAACACCCCCAATTAAGCTAAACAAGTGTATACCAGTAAATGCTAGTCGTCAGGATTTGCCACAAAGAACTGGCGGTTTTGCGACAGAATGATGTTGATGTCGATAGAGTCGCGCGTGGTAATGCCACCCTGCACCGACGATGTCGAGAGTTTGGAATGAGCTGGAGCAGGGCTGCTGGTGGCGCTCTCGCCTGCCGAATGGCGGGGCTTAGACGGCGTGCCTTCACAGTGTGCTGCAGGCATAACAGGTGGCGCCAAAAATTCCGGCAATAGAATGCCACCCCTGTCCTTCCCCGCCAGAGCAGCGATGGTTGCTTGCTGGCCCGCAGCATCAGCAGTGTGGGCAAGACGAGGCTTCGTGATTGAGCCATCCATGCTGCCCTCCTCGAGCTCGTCAAAGCGATATCGGGCCAGTGCATTGGCAGACTCGGCCGGCAGTGTAAGTCGGCTCCCGACAATGCGCGGAAGCATAGCAGAGACGTGATTTGACCGGAGCTCCAAGCTGCTATCAGACGTTGTTGGGCGCGACCAGCCACCATCGGTCAGGTTGCCAGAATCCCCCCCTTGCGAGCTCTGCAGATCTGTGCAGAGTGCAGAGGAATCACTATCAGCAGCACCTGATGCATTGTGCACATTGTGCCGAGTGCGAAGGCCGCCAGCTGGAAGCCGAACGTCGTCGAGGTGAATGCGTCTGCTAAACCGCATGCCAATAAGACCCGTAGACTCGCTGCCATGCATATGCATTGCCTTGCCGTCTGCTGCAGCATCTTGGTCAAGGCTAGACTCTCTGCTAAGGTCAAACATAATGCGCGAGCTGGCATCATCTGGCGCCGCAGGCCGTGGTACATTGCTTAGTCGTCGGTGGTTAGACAGGCCATACTCTAAGCTGTATCTTCCAGGTGATAGCGCTTGGCGCATTTTACCGCTCCCAAAGGCAGGAGCCGGCTCCAGGACTGTGACACTGCCACTCGACTTTTTCGAGGTGGCGGCAGTGTTGTAGCGAAGTTCGGCCCGATTGCGCTGGCGCTGTGTGCCGAATTTAACAGTCAGCCTTCGGCCCAAGTCTCGCAACTCGGACGTAGGCAGCATAGCCGTGCCTTCGCCAGAGTCGGATAGGCGAGGGTGTTTGTTGTAGTAGTGCATGCACCCGATATAGCCCAGTATCACAACCACGATAAGGCTCGCGAGAGAGGCTATGAACAGGCCAAATATTGTCCCACTCGAGAGCCCGGTCTTAACAGATAGCACCTTTAAGCCCGCACGCGCTGGATCGTACTGAGTTACAAACTGCCAAGACGTCGTGTCAAGTATGTACAAGCCGGAGTCTCCGGTTGCAACGCTGGCAGGATCGGCGGGTGTGTAGCCAAATGTTATGAGCATGTATGGCCCAGCCTGTGCCGCCGCGTGGGCATACCGCGCAGCCGGTGCATTGCCAACCTTCGGCGCGGACCAAGTCCAGGTATCTGTGTCCAGTACAGCAATGTCTCCAAGTGCAGACCCAAAGTCAGCGCTGACGCCTCCATGTATCACGATCTTGGAGTCATTTACTACTGTGGAAACATGGCTACGCCGGTTGGTCGGTACACGGCCGGTGGCTACGACGCGGGTCCACTGTCGGCTGGTAGAGTCGTAGTAGAGCACAGTATCCATATCAACAAGATTAGTGCCATTGCTCCCGCCAAGCACAACCATTTTGCCACTGCCGACGATGTTTGAAGTGTGGCCCACTCGTCCCGACATGCCTGACGGCAGCGTATCGTTAAGCCAAGCCATGATGTCCAAGTCCGTGTCATCTTCCCTGCGCCGAACAAGTCTGGATGCTGCCCAGTTGTCTGTATTAACTGGGAGCGCCCAATTGCCCACCTCTGAGTCGTCAGGGGTTGGTACGACTTTGGCCTTAGTGGTTGTGCTTCTCCTGTTGGTGCTGCTGCTTCTCTTGCTGGTGGTGCTCTTTTTGGTACTGCTACTTCGGCGGCTGCTACTAGGCGTTCTCAAGGTACTTGTTGGCTGCAGCAAGGACGGCACGTCAGTAGGAGTGCTGCTGCTAGGCTGGGGAGAAGTATCCAATGCTCGAGAGCTAGTTTCAGATGGTAGGGGCAGCGAACTACTACTAGAGGCGTCACCGGGCTTAGGGCTAGAGATGTTGCTAGACGTACTACCCAAAGAGCCCGAGCCCAACACGACTTGCGCAGGTGGAGCTGGGACTGCAAAATGGTTCGCTGGGTCGGTGACCATGCGTAGAGTAGAGTTAGAAATCGGTGCCTGTGCGCCATCGCTGCTCGCAGAGCTCAGCATTACGCCGCCGAAAACCACCATGTCGCCCGTACCACTATGCATGCATGCGGTGTGGTTTAAAAGTGGCTTTAAAGACCTCGAGATCTTTTGCGGAACGCTCCAAAACTTGATCTCTGCGCTAAACAGGCTAAGTCGGTTACTGCCGGGACCAGAGCCAGGCCTGCTGGCAGGCGTGGTACCGCCATACACGATAACCATGTTTATCTTGCTATTAATCGCCATGGAGTGACCAGCGACCGATGGTGCGTTGGCTCCACATGTGGTCGACCAAGGCGGGTTGTCTGTTGTAAACTTTCGAGCTAGGTTGAGCGAGATACATGGTGTCGCATAGTCGCTAGCCGAATCACCCATGCCTCTCTTCCCGCCAACTACATACATCGCCAAGTCAGCGATGACTGACGCATGCGACCAACGTGCTGATACTCCTCCCGGGTACGTGGAGCCACGCGGTAATGCCAGCCCAGGCCCATTCTCTAGCTGGCGCGGGATACGTGGCGTCGCAGCCTGACAGCCAGTAAGTGGCGCTGCTGCCAGTAGCAGAGTCATCAGCATTGTGCCGAGGGTCCGCCGTGCCGCCCTTCCACTGTAAGGACCTTTAGCATGTGTACGGGGCTGAGTGTGCAGTGCCCTTTCCTGTGGTTCCAGCAAGCTGCGGCAGATCCCACCCGGGTCAGAAAATCGCTCCCTTTGGCTGGCACTGCGAGCCATGCTGTGGAGACAGCTAATTCAAAGCGGAGGTGCAGCACTAGCCCGAAATTTAAAGTCGTCCGAGAGATAGGCGCTGGGTAGAGTAGACGTACAGCGCGAATGGGAGATAAAATATACAATAGTGCAAATAAAAAAAAAGTAGGCAGAAAAGTGGAAAAAGTGACAGGCCCACGGACCCGCATATAATTTGGCGTGCCAAGCGTAGCACGCTTGATATTCCAAAAAACGAGGCGTGGAATCGAGGGAACTTGGCAAAAAAAGCAATTGTGATCTTCGCTGATGTGAACAGGAAAGTAGTGTGGCGACAGTGCCGTTTGTTTGTGCTGGACACACCTCCGTTCGTATGCATGCATAGAGAATCTTTGCATTTGAAACAGTACCCCGCGCCTTCTTTATGGCGAGCTTAAAATGGCAGTGATATAAAAACAGGCGGTCTCGCAGTCCACGCGGTTCCCGCACCACACTAATGCATAAAGCCAGCCCATGTTCTATTTTTAAATCTCTGCTGGATGATGTGCATGTATCGGAAGAGACAAGAATTGGGTTTAGCTACTTTCAGATATGTGTGTTGGCGAGCTTCTCCTCGACACTCTGCTCAGAGGTGGCGGCGGCAGCAGCATCGGCGCTGGCATCCTCGGGACGCTTGTTGTGTTTCTTCTTCTGCTTGACGACCTTGGGTGCAGCCACCGGTGGCGGGTAGGCTTCCAAGATGAGCTGCTGCATCTCGGGCGTCTCAAAGTGCTGGCGGATGGGCTCGAGCAGCTGGTTCAGCGCTGTGGCAACACTGCCCTTGAGGTCACCAGGGTGCACCTTGCCTTCGACGAAATCCCGCTCAAGCGTCTCATAGTCGCTGTACACAGTGTTGCCACCAAACTTCTCGGGCCGCTGGATGACGAACTCGGGCGAGCCCAAGCGCTGGCTGCTGGCAGGGAACAGCACAAACTTGACGAACGAGAGGACGCCGTTTCCCTCCACCTCTTTCTCTGGGCAGAACGCCTTGCCGACCTTGGTCGCAACGGCCTTGCTAGTGTCCAACAAGTCGATTTTGGAGTTGGGATCGGACGACGACATCTTGTCTCCCTGCAAACCAGGCAACATAGGGTTCATCATGTGTATGCGCTTCTTGTACCCAAGCTTTGGCAGGTACTTTTCGGCAAAGGTAAAGATCTTGCGCTGATCGACACCGCCAAACTGCGCATCCACACCGAGGTACTCCTCGTCCAGCGCTTGCATGCCGGGGTACAAGAGACCCGACAGCAGGGGCAGAGACACCTGCTTGACGACCTCCGAGCCGGCCTTCTTGGCATCGTGCTCCGTGACCTTTGAGGCCAGAAGGTAGTTGTCCATCGAGAACTTGGGCGACAGCTCGTAGCTGCTTCCAACCACAAAGGTCAGCTTCTCCAGTGGCACGCCAATGGAGCTGAGCATGCTCCGGATCACCTGCTCGTAGTATTTGGTACGCAGCGTTACAAGATCGAACGGTGCCTTTTCGTTGTCCAGGAACGCGTGAATATCGGCCATGAGAATAGTTACGTGGCAGCCAGCCTTAAGGAAATCGGCGATTTTGACCATGGGCACAAAGTATCCAACGTGAGGTTTACCCGTAGGAGCCGTTCCCCAGTACAGCTTGACATCGCGCTCGCCCAGGATTGTTTTCAGCTCTTCTTCGCCAAGCACCTCTTGCAAGTTGCGCGTAATGAGCTCCAGCTTGGCCTCGGGGCTAAGTGTCTCTGCTGCGTCGGTCATTGTGAGATTGTAGTAAATGTCTTTAAAAATTATTTGAAAAAGGAAAGTGGAACCCCCAACGCTCTTTTTTTTCTTTTGCTAAAAGTCGTGAGCCCATTTAGGTGAGTCACTTTGGCCAATCAGGGTCAGCCAGACTAAGAAGCGCTGAGCCGGCTCGCCTCCCCCACTTGCACCCGTCCCCGCGCCACAAGGTTAGCGACAGCTGCTCCGCATTGACTGCGGCTATGCGTAACCAGGAGTTGCGCACGTTCTCTCACACCACTTTCATGTGCCCCAACAAAACGACATCCCAGCAGCTATACGACCAGCAAAGCTCTCAGCTCTCTCCTTTCACTCGGTTGGCATCATGGACAACATTTACTACTATCCAATCTCTATTAATCGCTAATAATGACCTTGGTCAGCCAGCCATCTTCACAGAGACTGCAGCGGTCGGCATCAGTGCTGAGCCACGCATCAGACGCCAACACTGTCGTCGAGGCCACTGCCAATGGCAATAGTCTGATCCGCAGCACCGCTACCGGTGCCGCCACCACACGCAGACATGCACGCACTATCATGATACTCATCAAGTCGTTTGCACAGGACCGAGCCGAAATTGCGCTTCAAATCGAGTCATCGCTGTCGTCACCGTCCGGGTCCAATGTCCAGCTCCATTCAGGCGATTACTCGATGCCATCATCATCATCCCCTAGCAGCAGGAACTCTACAGACACAACCGCGGCCGCTGTTAGCCCCAACCAATACTTGATTGACTGGACGCTGAGGGCCTTCAGTATTGATCCCGCCAACGACATGCTCATCCTAGCCAATGTGCGGCCCAACGTAACTTCGGCCAAAACCAAAGTTTACGACTCGTCAATAGCTGCCTTTGCGACTATGTACGATGCTGAGGAGCGCGAAAAGTCTATCAAGCTGCTACAGAGATACCTCTCAGGCCTTTGGCGCCGCGGATACCAGTGCCGTGCCCTGGCTTTGCATGGGGACAAGCGCGAAGAGATCGTAGCTCGTGCTACAGAAGAAAATGTCCACAGCATCGTCGTAGGAATGCGCCGCCGGCAAAAGACCTCGCTCATAGTTGGCAAGCGTGGCTTTGTATCAAGCCTGGTACAGCTGTCAGAAGTGCCTGTGACAACTGTGCGCCTGCCCCAGTAGCACAGCCAGCCTTTCAAGAATATGATAGACACCGATAGCCACTTGTCATTTCAATTGTTAAACGTGTAACAGGCAACTAATGCTTCGTCAAAGCCACAAAACTGGAACGAGACGACTGGGCATCATGAGATATTAAAAGTGTTTAAGAAATCTTCAAGAGGAAAAGAAAAAACTAGAGAAGAGCACATTGGCTTACAGGCAAGCAGCGACAATGGCGACCACGCCGCCCAGAACGGCAGCAACGGAAGTGCGCGAGGCGCTCGACTTTGACGAATCGTCAGACCCAGACCCAGAATCCTTGGACGAATCATCAGAAGAGTTATTGTCGTCTTTCGAGGTTACCTTCAGGTCACACTCAATGTTGAGAGAGTCAACGCGGGCAAAGCTCTTCTCTGCGTTGTCGCAAGACAGCTTACCAGAGCCGCTAAGCTGAACCTGGCCGTCGACAGTGGTGAGGCTGGGGAACGTGATGTTATCGAGGCTTCCAGAAATGACAATGCTTCCTGGGACCGACTTTAGCTTGGGGAAAGTCGTCGCCGAGATGGTCTTGAAGTTGGTGTTGTTGATAATATCCAGCGACGAGCCGATCTCAGTGACCAGGGGGAACGAGATAGCCGAGAACAAGTTCTGGCTCAGCGTGATCGACTTTTTAGCCGTCGCCAAAGCGGGAACAGACAGATTCTTAAACGAGTTCTGGTACAGCGAGAAATCGTCCGACACGCTACCCAGCTTGCTGATATCGAGCGTAGCGGCGTTGCCAAAGGACACGTTGCCGCCGACCTGGGTTAGCTGCGAGAAGGTGATGTTCGAAGCCCGGCCGTTGTTGGCAATGTTGATGTAGCCCGAGGTCTTCTTAACGGCGCTAAAGTCAAGGGCAGAGAGCTGAGTGTTGGACAGCACCTCGATGTTGGCGACGCTCGATGCAGAGAACGCACCCAGGCTGGAAATGTAAGTGTCGATGATCTGGAAGTTATTGACAGCCGTGATGTTGCTGTAAGTGAGCTCCTTCAAGTTAGGGTTGGTGATAACCTGGAAGTCAGCGACACTCGCAAGCTTGGGAATGGCCACTTTGTACACGTTGGTGTTGTTGAGGATCTTCAGCGAGCCGGTGCTGTTCAGCTGTCCCAAAGACACGGTCTGCAGGCTGTAGAGGTTCTGGATGATCAGGTCACCCGTGATCTGCTGCACGTTGTCCATGCTCAGAGCGCCGAGACCAGCAAGCCCTTCTTCGTGGCCATCAATGGTGACATCACCCTGGAACTTGGTGCAGGCGTTGACAGTGTTGATGTCGGCCTGGCTCGACACGGTAATATCCTTATTGCACGCACCTACAGTTTTGAGCGAGCCAACATAGCGAGCGCAAGTGGAGTTAGCCAGGTGCTCAGCGGCTAGCTTGTGCGTGATCGTGCAGACACGGGCCACTTGCACAGTAAAGCAGCTGGCTCGCGGGTCGAGGCAACAATACGCTTCCACACAATGAAGTGCTAGCGACGGTATTGCGGTTGCAGCGCATGCATGCGCCTTTGCGTTTGCAAGACAGGTGGATTTTTTTCCTTCAGAGAAGAGAAGGGCTGACAGACTTACCAGCGGCAATGGCTACGAGAGCGGCGACAGCAATCACGCACTTCATGATAGGCTTGGTTCGTAAGACTACAGCAGCAAGAAAAGAAAGTGTAAGGAAAAGTCAAAAAAGGGAGTTAGAAACGCTAAAGAGGAGACATGTTAGAGTCGTACGATGAGCCGGGGATTCTGTATTCAGCCTAGTTCGTCGATAAAGGAATTCGGCGTTGTACTACCGCGTGTGCAACACTGGTCTCCCCACCCATCAAGCGGCATTGATGTGTTTGGTGGGCTGACGACCCGACGAAAAACAATAACAGGCTGCTGGTCTGGAAGCAGTAGAGATGACCAACAAGCACTGCGCCTGGGCATTACTGCTTCCTGGACGGGAATGAACTGGCAGTCACGTTGTCGCTGTGAGCGCAAGGTATGTGGCCCGCGCTCTTACCTGGAGGGTTAGTTTGCGGGAGATGTGGAAAAAAAATAAGAATAGAGGGGAGGACGAGAGGGAAAGAGGGGAATGTTTGTATATCGACGGTTGCGAGCTAAAAGAAGAAAAGAGAGCTTCCATGTCCGCTTGGAGCCGCCCTTTCCAGATATTGTTGCTTTTTTTGCCTCTGATGCCACCTAGCCAATCGCAAGGAGGACAAGCGCTCCTTTGGGTCAGCTACAGATCTTGCAAATCATCTAATTATAGTCAAGGATACCTTGGCACACAGCATCCGCTTCTTGCGTCAAAGATCTAGCGCCACATATGCCCGACATAAAAGAAAGAAAGCACTCAGCAGCAAAAGGGTGTATTGTACGAGAAAGAAAAGAAACTACGACTCAATGTTGAGGCCAACGCCAAACTTGTTCTCGCCCTTCAAATGATCCAGCTCGCCCGAAACAAGGAACGAGAACCCAGGCGCAATCTTTTCCTCGAGCAGCATGGACACCTTGCCAAAGTTATCAGCCATTGCCCGGATCGTCGATGCTGCAAAGTCGTACTTGACGCCAACCGAGCAGCTCGCGTCCCGGCGGCCCTGTGCCGCCACATTGACGAGCTGGAGCTCTGCTCCGGCGTCGCACTTGTCCGAGATCTTGCGCCAGTACGATGTCGTCAAGAGGTTCGTACCCTGCGTTTGTGCAACCCACACGCGATCCGCCGACGGCTGGTACCGCACCGAGAACGATGTGCTCGTTTCTTGCACCTTGGGCATGGGACACTGGTAGAGGAGCTCGGCGCCAATGCTCAGCTTTGGCGTAATCGACTGCAGATAGCTAGCCAGGTAAATGCCTGTGCCGTCGACAAGCGAGGGGTTGATGGCCTTGACATTGGCCGTGTAGTCAGAGCCCGTGTACTCGGTCTCGGCTTGGAACATGGACTGCGAGTCAGAGCTCATCAGCTGCGCTTGCGACTTGAACTGCAGCTTCTTCGACAGAGCATAGTTCAGGCGCGCCTGTAGGTTAAAGTCCGTGTCCATTTTCCCGTGCATTAGCGTGTCCTCGTCGGCATAAACTCCAGCAAACTCAAACGACGACGGCTGTCCGGGCAGCCCAAGCTGGAACGTGTGCATCACCTGGAAGTTTGGCGACAAAATCTTGGCCAGATCGGCGCGACCACCGTCAAACATAAAGTTTGTCAGCATCGTACCTTTGACCTCTTTGTTTAGCATCTCAAACTGGCCAGGATTCGGCAGGTTCAGCCGCATGCGGTGCTGGTTCAATGCTCTGTAGTAGTGCACGGGGTTCCAGAACTTGAAGTGAAGCTCCTCTTCAAAGTTCACGGGGCGGTGCTTGAGCCCCAGGCTCGCCATGCCCGCACCGCTAAAATCGCCCGCCGCTGGTGCCTGCGCGGAGGGTGAGGGTGGTGCGTAAGCCATACTTCTTTTTGCGTTGTCTGTCGCTTCTACTAAATCCAATTATCGCTACAGGCGCGTGGATTCAAAATAAAAAATCTGGCAGTTGGCTTTAGTGATAGCTGCTGTGTCCTTTGCAAAACACAGATCAGCAGAAATTTGTTGCTATCTCTAAACTGCGGGACGGCGGTGTTGTTTACGTACGACTTGCTCTCCAAGAAAGATGCGAATGAGGCTAGATTTACCAATAAAAACACAAGCTTCGCAAACGAACAGATCAAGAAGAGCTGATAGAGGCAAACCTGGCGGTTCGTAAAAAAAAGTTCAGCAGTAGGCTGATACCCCTGCGGCTCTGACCGTAATCTCGATTCAACTCGGCTCGATCGCCGCCTGATAAAAAAGTTTGAGAAAAAATGGGCTGTATTGACATTGAGGTGCACTTGTATCAAAAAGTGACTATGCTTTCGGTGGTGGCTACCATCTCGTTGAGCTTGTCAGAGACCTTGACGATGTTGCACCTGATGACGCGCGGGTCGAGCTTCAGTTGGCTCATGAGCACCCCCGATGTCTTTGGGTTTGCGTAGTAGTGCATAAGCCAGTATGTCCCAGTTGTGTGATACTCCATATGCCGCCTCATGCGGTACGGAAGTGTCTGGTCGCGACCCATGTTGACAAATCCACGCACTGCGCCTCCGCGATCCAACACTGTCTCGGCAGATCTTTTAAGCAGTCCAGCCATCGCCGACTACACAGTTGAATTGCAAAAGGAAGAATAAACAGGACATTTGCGTACTCATTGGCAACAGCTCACAGACGCTATGCTCTAATTCGACAGCTTGGCTGAAGTAGCCAATTGCTTAGGCCTGCCCTTGTCTGCAGAGAACGTACCTGGCTTAGCGCTGCCCGGGAAATGCAGACGAGTTCGTAGAGCGGCATTTCAGCTCTTTGTATATGTGTTTAAAAGAGTATAAGGGATATGAACCGGGCGGTTGAAAGGTAAAGCCAAGAGTGCGCGAATGGAATTAACTACTACCGCTTAAGAAAGAAAGCAAAATCTGTAGAGAAAAGAAAGGCGCAATTTCTGAGCCACCGCTTTGATAAAGCAGTCTCGATCACATGATGCGACGCAATAGATTAAAAAAACATACAGGCTAGAAAACGGAGTGCACTGCTCTACTGGTCCTTCTTGGGCTTGGCATCCCTCTTGTACGTTTTGGAGAAGAACTGGACAAAGAGGTAGATAAGTGGCAGCAAGTACGCAGTCATTATCCAGAGCCATGTGCGCTGTGAAGCTGTCTGGCACGATGGCTTCAAGAGATAAAAGGCGATGAAGCTCTGGCCAAACAAGAACTGGAAAATCTGCAGCGAGGTCAGGTACTGCTTTCCAGGCGGGCTGATTCCAATGGCAGTCAGCGCATAGTACAAGTACATGATAGTGTGCACGCCAGTGTTCTCCCAAACTAGGAACACGGTGGCTGATGACGCGTAATAGCAGCCGTAGTAGCTTGTCAGGATGACGCCGGCGTGGTGGTAGATCTGGAGCAGCGACGCCTTGCGCCCCTTTGCGATAATAATAGCCGTGTCGATTAGCTCGTAGAACTTTGACAGGTAGAACAGGTACATGTGCACAAAGAGCCCCCCGTTCCACACAGCCCCATCAAGATCGCATAGGCCGCAGTGCCAGCCCTTGGCAGCGATGTTGCGAACAAACAGCGGGAACACGCTCCTAAACGCCCAGGCAGAGTACGCAGCCAAAACGGCGTTGTGGAGAAACACAACCATAGTCATAGGCTCCAGCAGCGACTTTGCCGGAGGCGTGCCACCAGCAGGGACGTTCCGGCGCTTGGCTTCGACGCGCGACAGGCTGTTCTTTGACGGGTTAAAGTAGAACGAAAGGATCGTGTACAGCACGGACACGCCAACAGGCACCTGCCACTGCATGAAAAACGGGTACCACTCGCCAAGTGGCACTTCGCTGAGCCGCACCTGGGTGCCCCCGGGCGGCTGGACATGGTAAGACAGCGGCAACATACGTCAGCACAGCTCAAAAAATCGCGAAGATCCAAGATATCAAAAATGAATAAATTAGTGAGAAAATCTCTTGAAGCAAAGACATGAAGAAAGACGACGACGCGCCACTTGGGCAAGGTATTGTGTGCTCATGGCCACGCTCCCCATCACCTCTTCCCCTTACCTGCAAACGCAGTATCCCCACCATTGCTGCCACACACTTTCCCAAGATCTATGATGACCCGCCCAGTCGTGCCTGGATAATACGCTGTCGGCTATTGGTTCTGAGGTGAGTGACTGGAAAAAAGAGCACGGGCTTTTCATCAGCCAAAATCCGATGTTGGGGGTGGGTGCGGGAAAGGGCGCCAAACGCCGCTTCTGCGGGAATCATAATTAAGCCTATTGCAGAATAATGCCACCTGCTGCATGTCTACGTAAGCAAACCTGCCGCGTGTAATCAATTGGGCCATGTGTGTGGATTGCATGCTATGTGCTCAACAGTCCACTAATTGCTGACTCTTTCCCTCCATGATCTATGAAATGGGGACGCTGTTTAAACCCCGACGCTCGAAAAAGCTGGACATCTACGCTTCGGCTCCACGTGAGAGCAATCTCGACCTTGTCGGATGGTGTTTCAAGTGCGCAAAAGTCGTCGGGCAAAGCTCACAGGATGTAAATCCCGGTGTTTATCTTCCTCTTGGTATCATCTTCAACAAATTCCAAAGGATTTGTCAGCGCTAGCTCTTGTGTTGCGCTACATTGATCGTCCACCGCCAATCGTACTCCTGCAAGAGAGAAAGTGAAAGACCTTGTTGCGGTAAAAGTTTTTTGAGCTTCAAAATGGAATTCATCTACAGTAGAGCCAAAGTATAAAAGGAATGTAGTTTCCGCTGAGAAGAGCAGTGCTGTGAAGCTCAATTTCGCACAATTCTTCTATCACTTCTAACCACCTATTTCGAGTATATTCAGATGGTTCAAGGCAAAATCAACGAGATCCACGGCTGGGCTGCCATGGAGCCCGGATTCAAGGTTGAGCCCTGGTCATACACGCCGCGCCCACTGGGGGAAAATGACGTCGAGATCAAGATCGAATACTGCGGCATTTGCGGTTCGGACTTGCATACTATCAAGGAGGAGTGGGGTGGCACATCATACCCCGCCATTGTCGGCCATGAAATTGTCGGCAAGGTGATCACCAAGGGCGAGAAAGTTACTCACCTTGAAGAGGGCGACCTGGTTGGCGTCGGTGCTCAGGTCTATGGCTGTCTTCAAGAAGATTGCAATGCTTGCAGTCGCGACCTTGACCCGCACTGCTCCAACGGTGTACTCACCTACAACTCCAAGTACGCGGATGGCCATCAAGCGCATGGTGGCTACGCCGAAGCAGTTCGTGTGAACGCCAACTATGCCTTCAAGATTCCCGATAGTATTGACCCCATCTACGCCCCGCCTCTGATGTGCGCCGGCGTCACTGTTTTTGCACCAATGCTCCGCAAGGGTGTAAAGAAGGGAGACCGTGTCGGAATTGTCGGCATCGGTGGGTTAGGCCATCTTGCCATCCAGTACGCTAATGCGCTCGGCGCCGAGGTTATCGCCTTTTCGCACTCGCCCAACAAGCGCCAGCAGTGCCTAGAACTCGGCGCTTCAAGATTTGTCGACACATCCGACAAGAACCAGGTCGATGCCGTGCGTCGCTCTTTGAACTTTTTGTTCATCACCTCGAATTCTCAATCAAACCAGTACAACGACTTCATCACTTGGATGACCTTTGAGGGCCAGATCGTTCTGCTGGCGGTGCCTACAGGACAGATGACGTTTGCTCCGATAGAGTTTATCCGTAGCGAGGTTGCCATTACCGGATCCTTGATTGGCGGTGTCAACGTCCTCAAGAAGACCCTCGAGTTCTCGGCCGAGCACAACATTCGCCCGATAATCGAGCGCTTCCCTATGGACAGGGTCAATGAGGCACTGGAGCATGTCAACTGCGGAAAGGCTCGCTATCGCGCGGTACTCGAGAATGTCTCAAGCAGTAACCTTTAGGTTTAGGAATGCTATATCATTCGCTAGTGAACGCCGATGCTTGGTTGTTTTGTTTACAACAATTGGATGGGCCTAGACCAATCAGTCCAAGGCAAATAAATACACGATATATGCTCAAGCTGATTAGAGCACAAGACGCATATTAAAGAGAGAGATGTATCTCTTTAGGGAAATTATGAGAAAGGCTCGCCCATCTCTTTTCAAGCACTACTTCTACTGCTGAGTCTGCAAATATTCTGTCATACTCCTTACAATGGTTCAGGGTAAAATCAACGAGATCCACGGCTGGGCTGCCATGGGCCCAGGGCTCAAAGTCAAGCCTTGGTCATACACGCCGCGCCCGCTAGGAGAAAACGACATTGAAATCAAGATCGAGTATAGCGGCATCTGTGGCTCGGACTTGCACACGCTGAAGGAAGAGTGGGGCCCAGCAAATTTCCCCGCTATCGTCGGCCACGAAATTGTCGGCAAAGTAATTACCAAGGGCAGCAAGGTAACCGAGTTCAATGAAGGCGATGTAGTTGGAGTTGGTGCTCAGGTTTACAGCTGTCTCCAGGGCGATTGCAGGGCCTGCAGTCACAACCTCGACCCCCATTGCCCCAAGGGCGTGGCCACCTACAACTCCAAGTACGCGGATGGCCACCAAGCGCATGGTGGCTATGCAGAGGCAGTTCGTGTTGACGCAAACTTTGCCTTCAAGATTCCTGACAACATCGACCCCATCTACGCCCCGCCTCTGATGTGCGCCGGTGTCACTGTTTTTGCGCCAATGCTTCGCAAGGGCGTGAAGAAGGGAGACCGCGTCGGCATCGTTGGCATCGGTGGGCTGGGCCATCTTGCCATCCAGTACGCTAATGCGCTCGGCGCCGAGGTTATCGCCTTCTCGCACTCGCCCAACAAGCACCAGCAGTGCCTAGAACTGGGCGCTTCAAGATTTGTCGACACATCCGACAAGAGCCAGGTCGACGCCGTGCGTCATACCCTTGACTATCTGCTTATTACGTCGAACTCCAAGTCAAGCCAATATGCCGAGTTTATCTCGTGGATGACGTTCGAGGGGACGATTGTGTTGCTGGCTATCCCCGAGGGACATATGACGTTCGCTCCAATTAACATTATCAGCACCGAGGTGTCGATTACTGGATCCATGATTGGAGGCGTCAAAGCACTCAAAAAGGCCCTCGAGTTTGCCTCGCAGAACAACATTCGCCCGATTATAGAAAAGTACCCGATTAGCCAAGTCAACGAAGCCCTGCAGCACATGGATCAAGGCAGGGCTCGCTATCGCATCGTCCTGACCCACGAAGTCTTGGGATAAAAAAGCAGCATGTTTCAGAAGCTATTGCAAAATGGAGATTTTTTAAAAAAGAAAAGGAACAATGCGCTTAGCTTACACCACACCGCGGATCTTGAAAAGCGACCGCACGTAGTAGATCTGCCAGCCGCACATGCCGGCGAGGACCAATGTCTGCAGAATGGCCCAGTGGAACATCCGACGCTGAGTATCAGAGACGCTCTGGTCGTGGATCTCATTGCGGAACAACATAAACTCAAAGTGATCCCTGACCTCCTCGACATTGTGTGACAGCTTGCGGACCTCCTGTTCTGCGGGCGTGGCATCGTGGCCTACAAGATACGTCTCCTCTTCGGGGCCATGCGGGTTAAAGTTTACGACAATCTCGTGCGGCGCGTTGTTTCTGAAGCAATACGAGTGCCTGCCTTCGTTGGTGCTAATGTAGCTGTGGTGGCCCTCGCCGGCGAGCGGCATCGAGTAAATGGGCGTGTTGCGGCTGTCTGTAATCTACAGTACACATGAATATGTAAAAGTTGTTAGTCTGTCGCCAGGCAGCATCAGGCACAGCTCTGATACGTAGGGTGCCTTAGTTAGGCATTTCTGCATACGCACATAAAATTCAATGGGAAGCTTGCCAGCAGTCTCAAAAGTAATCGAAAAGTGGTCGTTGACCTTCATGCGCTCGACATAGCACTCTTGCGAATTGGGCTGCATAATCGTCGTGTACGCCGCTGCAAGAGATGCAAGCATGCCTAGGGCAAGCACGGCGCTGGCAAAGGGTCTAATCATATTCGCTTCTGCTCAGGAATTTCTCGGCCCAGCAAATGCTTAAAAGCGTAAAAAATAAAGGCGAAATTAACAGACAATTGGGCAAGATGCTAAATCAGTGCATGCCCTGTGCTTGACGTGTACTTGGCGTTGGACGCGGCCGATTGGCTCCCTGCTTAACCCCCTCTCGACTCGTTAGGCGAACCGAGCCGCACTATCCATCAAACATCAACTCAGACACTTGTGCCCAGACGCTGTGTATGTGGGGATCTTCCAGCTAGAAAAATGGGCCACTATTGGCGCCAAGACGAGGCATGCGAAAGAGCTTGGTCAGCTCCGCTTCTCTCCTTTGTAGCCCACCCTTGCGCGAATCTTTTTGCTCTAATTTGCACATAGTAGTGGGTTTCTACTCTATTAGTTTTTTTCGGCAGAGCTCGAGCCACAGAAACGCTATGACACGACCACGCGCTGCAAAGCCCGCCAAAGCCGACACAGCTGAGGCTGCATCGATGGCAGAGACAGTAGTGACTGCGACCAGTGTTGAGCTTGCCCATGCAGAGCCAAACGACAGCGATGATGACGGCAGTAAAACCAAGGATGGCAGCAGTAGAGCCAGCACTGGTTCGAGCGGCCAGTCGTCAGGGGTGCCAGCAGCTAGCGCGTTGCCTAAGGCGCGCTTTTCTGCAGCAAAGGCGGTAGCACACAGCGAGGTTTCCAAAGCCGACGCGGTTGGCGTAATCGACAGCTCCACTGCACCTGGAGCCAGAGCTCTACCGCCAGAAGAGGACGCCTTCTGGGAAGCAGCACGCCAAGACGACTTGAACACCGTCCGCAACTTTATTGAGACCAAGGGCATGCGGCCCGACCAAGCAGACTCTGGAGGTAACACAGCATTACACTGGGCTACGCGCAATTGCTCGCTGCGGGTGCTCAAGTACCTGGTAGAAGAGCAGGGCGCCAACATCAACGTACGCAGCACAAATTACGAGGCCACACCCTTGTTTTGGGCCATTTCGCAAGGCAACCTTGATGCCATCACCTACCTAGTCAGCAATGGCGCCAACCTTACACTCATGGACTCGAGCGGAAACACGGCCCTACACGCAGCCGTGCATGCAGTATCGATTCCCGTAGTTATCTTTGTTGCTTGCGCCCAGCTAGTTGCGGTTGGTGGCTCGGTTGATGTCGGTGATAGCGGCGGAGTTACGCCGCTGATGTGGGCTACCTACCAAAACAAGCCCGAGGTAGTCGAGCTACTCATCCGTATCGGCGCCAACGTCAATACACAGGACAACAATGGCAAGACACCACTGCACTATGCCCTGATGATTGGAAGTGGGCGTATCGTCGACACGCTGTTGGCAAAGGGAGCCGACCCAACGCTGAAGGACTTTGGAACCACGAACGCATATGGCGTGCAGATCGCCTCTACGGGTGACAGCGGTATATCGCCACAGGACGCAGCTATGACGTATGGGTTCCTTGCCGACTTGAACAAGCAGATCAAAAGCGCCGAGGAGATGCGCGCCATCGAAGACCCAGGCTATAAGTTGTTTGGGAGATCGCTGCGCAGGGACATTGGCGGATCGGTAGTTCCGACGCTGGGCATTTGGATTTCACTGCTGGCAGCCTCGCTCTACCCTTGGTTTGTCGGCGTCCCTCTTAGTGTGGCGATTCTTGGCGCCATGCACTTTGTGGTGCTAAAGTTTATCGCTCGATCGCGTAGTCCTCAGCAACTACAGGGGCTTCCGTACATGGCTATGATATTCCAGTCGTCGGCAGTGCTTATTCTAATTACCTGGTTCACTCGCGTGCTGCCAGTAACCGTGCATGGTTCGATTGATGGGCTTCGGGTTCCAAAACACAGGATACTAAACTTGGCTCTGCTCTGGATGTTTATCACGTGCATGTACTTTTTCTACAAGACGCTGTTTGGAAACCCGGGGTATATTCAGCGCAACGAGGACCTACTCTCGGCCGAGCCCGTTGTACGTAAATTGGCTGCCAGCAACACGCTCGATTTTGACCACTTTTGCCGCACCTGTCTTAACGCCCGCCCCTTGCGCTCAAAGCACTGCCGTGTGTGCAATCGCTGCGTGGCCCGCTTTGACCACCACTGTCCATGGACGCACAACTGTGTCGGGCTCAAAAATCACCGTCACTTTATGTTCTTCTTGCTGCTCCTGTGTCCTGGCATCTGCTTGTATTTAGTGCTTGTCAGCCACTATATGGACGCCGTTTTCATCATCTATGACCCCATTCCTGGCCAGCCTTGCTACTTGAGCGACTATGCGTGTGGGATGTTCCAGACTGATTCTTGGACTATGGTGACGAGTATTTGGATTGGCATGAACTGCATCTGGGCAACCTTCCTCATGGTCGCTCAATTAGTCCAGATAATGCAAGGAAATACCACCAACGAGTCACAAACTGGGTACTCGAGAGTAGCGCTCCACGCCGATCGGAACGGAACGCAGTGCAGTCACGACCATGGCCATGGACCTCGGAGCGGCGGACTAGCTACAAAGGCAGCCACGGGCTTGCGCAAGTTGATATTGGGTCTGGGCGGCTCTGTTGCCTCTGGAGATCGGACGATGACCACATCCGCTACAGCACAATCTGAGGCTGAAGCAGAAGCCAGCACAGGCATCAGGAGGGTGCCGGGTCAGATCTCTCGCTCTAGCACTGGGTCATCTGGCGAACTATTGCCACAAAACCAAGGAGATGGCCAGCACTCCTTTGCCATGCGGAACATTGGCTACGCTAGCCTCCACAGCGCCGAAGCGGCTGGCGCAAGGGGTGGCAACCCTTATGGCTTTGGCTCAGTGGACAACTGTCTTGGATTCTGGACTAGCGAGGCTGAGGGCAAGCTGGCTGGAACGGACTGGTTTAGCGTCATGGAGCTTTCTGAGCTTGCGCCATACCAACCTCCTCCTGCGCCGCAGATCGAGGCTTTGTCCGACTCTGCACACATGTCGCTGAACATTTCAGCTTGAATTAAACCATGTAATGAAGACTTTGGCTTTCAATATCGCGTACCATATTACATTGTTTTACTATAGCTCCTGGTAAGGAGGATCTGAAGGAATGGGCACTGGGATGTTGTGAATGATGCCAGCAACAAACTCTAGCGTGTCGACTAGGCGAGGACCTGGTCGGTTAAAGTAGTGGTGACCGTTGCAAATGACAACGCGAGGCGCAGCTCACCGCACGGCTAGCCACTGTGAGTTGTCGCTGATGTCGTCGATTTCCTTGCGCAGTGTCCGGGTCGAGTCCACAAGCAGCAATGATGATAATGTCCGGGTTAGCTGCTACAATGTCTTCAGGCGAGACTCAGTTTGCACCCCCACCACAGAGACGCCCTTGAGCGTCGGTCAGCAGTGAACTTAGCAAGCTGGCACCTCCAGCCCAGCTGACGACCTGTTGCATCCAATGTCCACCGACAATATACGGGTTGATCCAGTCCAAGCACAAGACCCGCAGCCTAGGCCTGTTGGCAGTATGCTGCTCAACTACCAATTTTACTCGCATGATGCGCGCTTCTAACGAATTTCTGCATGTGGCTGCTTGGGCACTTAGGTCTACTGCATCGCCAACCTCAGTCACATTGTCAAGAATGTTCTCGACGCAAGTTGGGCTCAAATTGAGGACAGCTGGGCGGCGGGTGCATGTCCCGAGCAATGCGCTCGACGGTCATCAGGTCTACTGAGCATACGCGACAGAGATCCTGAGTGAGAATCACACTGGGCGCGAGTGCTTCGATCCGGCTCTTATTTACAACATAGAGCGTACCTAGATCCTTCATCTTTTCGGCAACCTGTTTGTCCACATTGGCCATATTTGAGAACTGTGTTATTGGATCGATTACCGTTGGCAAGTGTGCTATATCCGAAGGATAGTCATCTTCGGAGCTGCGAGCTACCAGCAGCTCCCTCCCGCCTATCTATTGCCAAAAGAAAAAGAACGGCAGAGATAGCCCATGAGTAACATGGTTAGAGGTGCTACGTTTGTATGTGCGTCAACGGTGCTTGCCTGGTATTGCGCATATAATATCTGTTGCTGACGGCAGCAGCGACATGACCTGCACGGAGGTACTAGACATGGCAAAGTGTCTGACGGGGCTTGCACTGCTCAAAGAAACAACAATTAATCTAAGAACCGGCAGTCTGGGGAAGAGAAGGCGCCTCATGGCTCTTTCCCCACACACATCCAATCGACACTTACCGACTACTGCGACTAACAGCTACTGCCAATGGGCCAGAGCAAGCTGAGCCGGAACTAACCAAAGCCCGGGAATGCAGATCAGCATTCTCAATGTAGGTGATTTCCGTGTACCCGCTTGCATTGAGCTTCAGGCGCTGGATGAGCTTTCACCAGCTCTTGATATCTTTCGGGTTTTTTTCAGCACTTTTATCTTTGAATTCACACCTGTCTCAATGGCGGCGGCGGTTTGGCTTGTCACTATCTTGCTGCTGGCAGCGCTAGCCCATGTGAGCGGAAATGCCGACCAGGAAGCTATGGGCAAGGTGCCTAAGAGGAACGCCTGGCAGCAGCTAAGCAACGGCTTTTGTGCTCTCGTTCTGCGTGCTGCCCACTTGGCGTTCGCCGTTCACCGATCGTTCCAGGCTTGGGTGCAAAACTCGCTTAGCCAGGCCGAGCTCGATGTCCAGGAGCTGTTGCAGGGCGATGATACTGAGGAGCTGGCTGAGAAACGCCAGCACTTGGCGGGCTTTTTACAGTCGCTCCCGCAGCGACCAGAGCACCTGGCTGTCATTCTTCCTGAGGCCAGTGAGTGTGGCCAAGGAGGCACAATGGCTTGCGAAGTAGATGCCGTGGAGATCCTGTGCACTTGTGCGCTCTTGGCTAAAGTGCCGCGCTTGACCGTTTACACGAGAAATGGTAAGGCCGCTAGTACATGACCCGCTCTCTCTCGCTGTCTCGGATGCCAATGCGACACATACTAACACTGCTACATGCACTCTGCCCAGTTTTGTAGGCAGCTTGAAGACCTCCTTTGACGAGATAACCTACCGCCTGCGCAAGTCGAGCATGACCCAGCGTGTCGCCGCCAATGGCTGTGCGCCGCGCATTTGCCTAGACGATGGGAAACATGTGGAACATTTTGGCAGCAACGACATGGATACTGATGCAGACATTCGTGCTGAACCTCCACATGCTCTGCACGTCTCCTTGTGGTCGCGCGACAATGGGTACCCTGCGCTAGTTCGCTTAGCGCGTGAGCTGGCTGGCCAGGCAGAGTGCGGGCGCTTGCCATCTGGCTCAGTTGACGAGGCATGTGTGGCCGCCAAGCTAGCAGACGCTGCTGGCCACCAGCATCCAGACTTGGTGCTTCTTTACGACGACCTAGTGTGCATCCCTGATTTCCCGCCATGGCAGTTGCAAAACTCGGAGGTGTTTCAGGCTGGGGCTGCAACTGCGCGCAGCCTGGGCAATGCCGTGCTGTGTGCCTTTGCCAGCTATGCGAACATCGAGAGGCGCTGGGGCAAGTAAACCTCCTCCTCCAAGTTAAATCTATCGCCACAAGAAGACATGGAGCGCCCCCATTGGTTGCATGGATGCTCTAGGCTTGGCTTGGCATAATATGACGTCGTGCAGGCTCCAATTTCCTGTATGAGGAAGGGTAGGGGGTATCGTTTTTGTTGCCCTCGCGCCCTGCAAGCTCTTTTTTCTTCCGCTATTCTCAATTTAATCGTATTCATTTAGCAATTATTTTTGGATACCAACAATGGCTACGCTTCAGTACACTGGCGTATTTGCGCTGCTGATAGCAGAGGTAAGCACCTTGGTTGCCTTTCTTCTAGAGACACTGAGAAGCAGCGATTCCAGCAGGGCACACGCTAATTTGTTATTTTGTGTGTATTTTACTCGTGTAGATATTCGTGTTTATTCTCTTGATTGTAAGTACCGATGACATAGCACATTTCTGGCAAGCGCTTGAACCAGCTGTACTGAATTGAACCAGCTATGCGCTCTTGACTGTGTAGCTCCCCATGCCCACTCGGTGGAAGAGAGCCATGATTACGTGGTCATCTCGTTCAGTGGCCGCCCAGCGAGTTCTTTATGCTGTGCGCATTGCCTTTGGATTTATCCTCCTTTTGTTCTGCGATGCTGTCATGCGGCTGCGCAAAGTTCAGCAGGATAAGCACAAGGCGAGGCTGGTCGATGAGCATGCACTGTGCCAGATGAAGGTTCAGCAATTCTATGCTCAGCGCAACACATACCTGACGGGCATTACCATGTTCCTGGGCCTGATTTTGATCTCTACCCACTCACTCATTGCCCAGCTCGTTGCTGGCGATGGCACTGGCTCGGCCAGCTCTACTCCTAGACTGGCGACCTCGGGACCTGGCTCCAGCAAGGCTGAGAACGAGCGGCTGAAGGGCCAATTGGCGGATGTGCGCAAGGAGCTCGAAGAGTTGAAGAAGAAAGATCGCGATATGGAGACTCTAAAGAAGCAGGCTGATTCGAGCCACAAGGAATACATGCGCTTGGCGGACGAGTGCGAGGGGCTGCGCAAGAAGCTCGGTGCTGCCAGCGAGTCCAAGAAGGACGCATAGTAGGCTTAGGCTTTTTATTTCAGGAGATCCTATTAGATTCGTTTGCTGGCGCTGCTAAGCTGTCGCGCAAGGCTAGTCGCTCAAGCCAGCCGAGTGTTTCCTGATTTGGATCAATTGGCTTTATAGAGCGGATGACAACTTGGCGCTCGTCTCGAAAGTCACTCAGCCTTCCTTCAATCAGCACCGTTTCGCCTAGTGGATGGCTAAATCTAGTCTCTGGGTCGCTTTGCTCTTCGGGCGTAGTAAACTCGGCGCAAAGGATGATGCCTGTTCCGTCATCGACTACTGAACATGCAAGTTAGCTAACAATGGCCACCACTGACTTTGCGAAATGTACAATGCTTCAATAAAATTCAACCTACTGTGGTAGACGGTTAGCTTTAGCGATTGCGTGTTGACAGAGACAACAATGCCTACGATTTCGACGCTGCGAATGATGTGCTGGTTGCCGATAAAATACACCGAGGTCAGCTCACTGGGTATGGCGAGGAGAAGATCACCGATAAACAGCTTTGCTGATACCCAGAACAGTGGATCAAGGCCCCAGTCTTCGGGTGGCCTTGTGCATGGCGTATTAGTGAGATTCATTTAAAAGCGATATGTAAAGTGTGTATGAGATGCTTAACCCATTGCAGGCCTTGCTGATTTCTAGATGGGTTACTGGCACTCCTAGATAATGGGTATGCCACTCAGGATTTGCCCAAGTGCGATAGCGCTGGCGGATACCATTTGGGACAGCGCCGACCGCTTGCTGGCAAGCAGACGCCCATTGAGAACGACATCAACATCCTGTTCATTATCCGCGGCCCGGGTATTGCCAAGAAGTAGATCAAAACCAACCCAGCCACTCACTCGCACTTCCCCGCAACTGTGCTCGATCTAGCGGGAATCAAGCGACCAACCAACCTAGACGCCACCCCATTGTTTGGCCCTGAGCACACTGAGTCGTTCAACGTCGAGCTCTGGAGCAATTAGCTTACCGAGGGCGGATCCAAGCTCAAGTACAAAAATAACCCGTACATGGCCCTGCGCCTGATTAGCCAGAAGCACGACCTTCACTACTCGGTGTGGTGGACGCACGAGCACGAGTTTTACGACATGAAGGCCGATCCGTACCAGCTAACCAACAAGTATTCTACCGCAGACCGCAAGCTTTTGGACCGTTTGGATGCGCTAGTAGCGGTGTTGCAAGGGCGAGGTATGCAAGTTTCCCTGGCGTACGATTCACAAGGACGGGCAAGTGCACAGCCTCGACGACGCATTGGATGCCAAGCACGATGCGCTCTACAGCACAGCAAAAATTCCGCTTCAAAAGTTGTAAGGTTTACTATGATGCAGACAATGAAGGCGCTGGGAACAGCCCTTTTTCATAGCCAAACATTTCAGTCCAAAAAGGGGACAGCCAGCATTTTGACAGTTGTTTCAGCGTAAATAACAATTGGACATTATGCCCTTTTTCCCTTGTTAAAAAAAATAGCAATGCAGGTGTCATTATTAGCGATGGCCGCCACAGCGCCCAAACGAAATGGATTTTGGCGCGCTGACACGCACCGAGCCAGCAAAGGCGGTGGTCAAAGAGTCGACATCCATGTCCTCAGAGGCAGGTGGCTCCCGTAGTTTCGGCAGTTGCTGATGTCGGTGGTGGTGGCGTCTGGGGCGGTCACGGCAGTCAATGGGCAACAGGCCGTTGCGGAGCAGGGTCCAGTTAAAGCTCACAGGGAACTTGTGCTTGTCAATCATATGTAAGCGGCGCTTTCCTGGCCGAGCAAAAAGCTTGGCGCAAGTTGGCAGGAAGCATCGGAAAGCCTTGTCGCCACGTGCAACGCGGGCATCAAAGAAGGCGTCGTGGAGCTCTTGGACGTGCAGGTCCAGCCAGTGAGCGCTGGGAAATATGGCAGAACACACGGAACATGTGTTCCGGTGCATCTGGTCGTAGTGCCGCTCAAAAGCCAGAGCACTAAGGCAGACAACCGTCCCGAGGCATGGCGCGTCGTGGCAGATGATGCTGTGGGAAGGTTGGTCAGCTATTAGCTCTACCGGTTGCGTATTGTCCTCTGTTGCTACTGCCAGCTGCTTGTCTATGCTATGCAGCACAGACTCGGCGTTGCCTTGAGCAAAAAATGGATCACTGGGTGAGCGCCGCCGCTTGGCAGGCATATACAGCGCCATGACATGGGGGGAGGGAATTAGACTAAAGACAAATATAGAACTGACAGCTTTTTCCAAGACTACTTTGTATCTGGCCTAAGCGCCTAGAAAAAGAATAGTCAATATGCAGGCAAAGTGTGGCTTTCACACAGCAAAATCATGGGTCACACAAAAAATCACAAAAGACTAGAAGCGAGCGGGTGAGCAAAAAAAAAACAGAAAACGCCACTGATGCTCCGCCTCATTTGATGAGCCGCATTAAATCCTAGGCGAAAACAGAAAGGCGATGCCTAGGTCTACGCCTCCCCAACGTCCCTCTCAATATCACACAGCCTGTTTCCTTTGGTGTTAGCAAGGACCTAGGCGCATAAATAAAAGCTCAGTCAGTCTGCTCACTTCTTCCCCCCACCTACCAGTCCAACCATCCTCTAATATTCTCTCCCCCCAACCTAAGCCTACTGCTTTCGCAAATCATTTGGTGTATGACACACTAACCACGCCTGTCTATATAAAACATTCACTGGCTGTCAGATACCTGCACTCTTGTTTCTCTCTTTCTCGCACTCCTCCCACCCTACCTCCCTGCCCTTTGCACCAAGCGCATACCTTCCTACATTTGCACACGATGAGCGACAATACCGAACAAGTAGCGTGGACTCCCGACTCGTGGAAGACCAAGCCCATCAAGCAGGATGTCGTCTACGACAATCCCGAAGAGCTATCTACAGTGCTAGCGCGGATCACCAATATGCCGCCGCTGGTGTCAACGGCAGAGATTGAGCGTCTGCGCGCTCAGCTCAAGGACGTTGCAGAGGGCCGTGCGTTCTTGCTGCAGGGCGGTGACTGCGCCGAGTCATTCGACTACTGCAATCCGACAGCGATTGAGGACAAGCTCAAGGTACTGCTGCAGATGAGTCTAGTGCTTCTGTGGGGGCTGCGCCAGCCCATCGTGCGCATTGCCCGGATGGCCGGACAGTACGCCAAACCGCGGTCCAGCCCATTCGAGACTGTGGATGGCAAGCAGATCATGTCGTACCGCGGCGACAACGTCAACAGCATTGATCCAGCGGCACGCCGTCCGGACCCGCAGCGCCTAATGTCTGCGTACTTGCACTCGGCAGCCACAATCAACTACGTGCGCATGCTCCTAGCTGGGGGATTCGCCGACTTGCATCGGCCAGAAGCCTGGGACTTGGGCCATGTGCGCAACCCGTCTATCAGGCGCGAGTACCAGACGATCGTCAACCGGCTGACAGACTCTCTGGGCTTCATGGATGTCATTGGTGCCACTGGGCAGTCAGCAATCAGCACAGTGAATCTGTACACGTCACACGAAGCTCTGCTGCTCGACTACGAGCAGGCACTAACACGGCCGGTAGCCAAGGCCTCGCAGACGCAAGCACGGCGCGGACCTTATGAGCCAGCAACGCCTCCTCGCAATCGGCTTGCACCCGAGCTATGCGACTTCTACAACATGTCAGCACACTTTATCTGGATCGGCGACCGCACAAGGCAGCTAGACGGCGCGCACGTCGAGTACTTCCGGGGCGTGCGCAACCCAGTCGGCGTCAAGGTTGGCCCCACCATGGATGCTGCCGAGCTGGTCCGTGCCCTCGATATCCTTGACCCACTGCTGGAGCCTGGGCGTGTGACGCTGATTACTCGCTATGGCGCCGACAAGATTGCAAAATACTTGCCTGCCCACATTGAAGCGGTTCTGGCCACCAAGCACCAGCCCGTTTGGTGCTGCGATCCGTGCCATGGCAACACCACCACAGCGCCATCGGGCCACAAGACGCGCTCCTTCGATGCCATCATATCCGAGATCACCGACAGCATCAGCATCCACCAGCAGCTCGGCAGCCGTCTAGCTGGCGTGCATCTCGAGCTGACCGGCGAGCACGTCACAGAGTGCACTGGTGGATCGATGGAGCTCTCACACTTGGATCTACCCAGCAACTACCAGACTTTCTGTGATCCACGCCTCAACTACGAGCAGAGCTTGGACATTGCCTTCAAGATCGCCAAGGTTTTTGAGACTCAGCGCGAGGAGTCGCACATTGACTAGAAAAGCTTATAAAGTACTTACATTTATATATATTCATTTGATTAATTCGAAAGGAACCGGCTAAGAGGCTGGTTGCGCAATATGCAGCGAGTGAGCGAATTGACTAGCCAGGGGCTCCTCCACGTCAAACATCATGCGCTCTTGAGTAGCAGCGCGCGAAGCCTCAGCCAGGCTTGCCGCATGGATCTCTCTGCGGCGGGCCCGCTCAATCTCAAAGATGCGGACAAGTGCATTGTGGCGCGACGTAGTGTCATTGACAGCATCGCGTAGCTTGCGATTGGCATCACGATAATAGTCGTTATCGGCTTCCAGGCTCTGCATAGTCTCTGTCAGTTGCTCGCAGCGCTCACATGGGCCACCAGCACCTATCGTTGCATGGTCGCCGCCGCCCGATGGGAGAACCAGGTCGACAAAGAGCATGGAGCTGCGACGGCGTGAGGCGCGCATCTCCTCGTCACGGGTATGCGGCGCCGGCAGCGACTGATGCTCGCCAGCAATATAGGCCTCAACGCGGCTCATGTCTCGACGTGCCGCAGCGTTGAACTCCGATCGAGGCTTCATGGCGGTACAGGCAGCGAGTACAGAGCTCATGGTATCCTGTAGAGCCTCACGGCTCTCAAAGCGCTCTGTAGCGGGGTCTGTGGTGGTGGTGCTCTTGGCGAGTAACTCCTCGAGTGCTTTGATTTTAGCCTCCAATGCCGCGCTTTTACCACGCTCCGCTCCTAGCTCGGCCTCCAAAAGGCGTGCGCGCTCCTCTACTTCGGCTGTGTAGCTACATAGGCGGTCGTGATCCGCCTTGTTCTTATTGATGACCTCATGCATCTCGTTTGCGCATTCTATTAGTTGAGAATTGGCGTCGCGCAGAGATACGAGCTCCCGAGCCAGCTGCTCTGGGCCCGATACCCATCTCCCGTTAGCCTCTAGCCGCGGAAGCCGTGATCCCTCCCGGCCCTCGGATGGCGACACCAGCTTCCGCCCACGATACGATCCGCCAGCTTGTGGCGACAATGGCACCGGGGGGATTCGAGATTCGCCTGGCACAGGCGCGGGGCTAGGGTTGCGGTTACCCCTGTTGCTGGTGGGCCTTGGCCCAAATGTGGCTCGCGGTACCCTTGTATCGTTCGACTGCGGTGTAGAGGCGTAGTTGTTCCCACTCACACTGTCTGTGCGAGTCGGCGGCACACGGACTGTCTGCCGCATTGAAGGAGCCATCGACGACATGGCCCGTCCAATGATACGGCTTGTGGGTCGCCGCATGGTATTTTCGGACTGCTGCCGCATTACAGGTCTGGCAGGTGGTGCCGCGGCCCTCCTGTCTGATGCAGCTGTCGGTGCCATGGCACCTGTCATTGCCGGCGCGCGCGAGGTATCGGCGGGCCGGAATTTCTTTGAAGAGTGGCGCTCGCCGTGTATGTCAGAGTCCTGCTCTTGAGCTACAGGCGTTTGCTCTGCGTATTTTCGAGCTCGCGTCGCTATATCGGCACGAGTGCTTTTGTTTGCTGGAAATGTTGCCCTTTGAATTGGAGACGTGTAATTCTCAGAGACACTATTACTAGTGGCGCGCGTAGTAGGCGCAAATAGCCTGCCAGACATTGGAAAGTGGAGTATGTGTTGCTACGAATAATAAAGGTATGCAGATTCAACGGACAATATAAAATTCAAAGCCAAGACAAGTGGGCAAGAGGACAAGAGAAAGGTGGTGTCACTCGCCACACTGCTAGAATGGCGGTGTTGACAATTACTTGCACGTGATGCCACTTCGATCACGCCAAATTTAATCAGACCATCCCCACACTCAGCCCACACTAAATGGTCCAGCCCCCACATGCAAGCGGCACAAAGAAAACGCAAAGAATGTATGACTCTTGTCGAGTGAATGGAAAACTAAAGCTTTGTTTATTATTACCAAGACCTGCTTGGCAATGAACCCGCGTGCAAAGAGAAAAAGAATGTACTAGAGGAAGAGAATGCACTTTTTGTTAAAGAGGGAGAAAGAATGGTGCCACAATCAGTAACAACAAATACCACGCAACGAGCACAGCCATCCCTCTTGACGCCCTACCAATAAATAAAAAAGAAAAAGGCAAACACGCAGGATAGGATTAATAGCACGTTTATATATTTGACTCAGGCTATAGACAAGCGTCTAACGAAGCCCCCCTCTCCCAGTCTACACCGCCAATTGGGGGAGGAGATGGTTCGGCAGCAAAGAAAATGAATACAAAGAGATCACCTGAGCTCTTACAAGTTGCGCTTACCATGGCTTGGCTTGATTCCACCAAGTGAGCCCCGCACGGCTCTTTCTCCACTCGCGCACACACGTCAGCGGTCTGCGCTCAATGTCTGCCCTCCCCGCCGCCGTAATGACATGGTGCGTCGAGCCATCAACGATGACAAGCTTTGGCAGCTCTGACACGGATACCTCCATGCGCTCCAGGAGGTCTTGTCTCAGCCTCTTATCGCACCAGGGCACGCAGAGCCATCCCGAGCCCACCATCATACGCGCCAAGTCTGCCGGATGATGATCAGCTGACACATGGACGATGACCAAGTCCTCATTATTGGCTGACGACACAGCCTGTAGAAGCGGTGTAAACACGTCACAGTCTGCACTCCATGTTGCCGCAAAATACAGGCCCACTAGCTTGCGCCCAAACCCTGCCTGCACACACGAAACAGTGCGCTGGCGCTCGTCCTCTAGCACGCAAAGCTCTGACAAGATAGAGTCCCCCTCTAGCAGCATCCGGTACCCGCGCGACTGGCTGGCATCCATGCTCAGCCGAATCATCATTTCCGCCCTGCTCTCCTCCTCACCTGCGTCTTGCTGACCGCGCTCGCCCGCCCCGCGCCAAATTGAGATGCTCGAATTGACTCGCGACCGCGTACTAATCGGCAGCGTGGGCGACGTCGATACCCGAAGCCCCGACACATGGTGTGTGCTGTGACTTAGTCTGTGACAGAGACTACCGCGCTTTGGCGCACTCAGCGCAATGTGTCCATGTACGGCACTCATGCTACGCGTGCCCCGGGCGTAAACAACAGGCTCCTCGGGAAATGGATGCATTTCCTCCATCAGCGTCTCTGGAACACTGCATTCTGAGCTGCGCCCAACAACAGCATCCAATCCGTGTCTAAAGCCCTCAATCAATTCGGTAGCCGGGCGAGCTAATGTGCTTGCTACATCTGCATCCACCACCGTATCTGAAAATCCACTGCGACCATTCGACATGGTTCGCCGCTTGGGCAGGCGAAGTCGCTGTGTCCCTGTTGCTGTGCCGAGCAATGGCATGGTAGGTACATGGCTCTTGTCAGGTAACCAAGGAACTGGAGTATTTTTGGCGTCAATGGACGGCCGGCCCAGATGCATCGTGCGTTGCCGCGTGCCCATTATCTCGCCTACTGGGTTTGGCGAGGTTGGTGTCGGCGGCAAGAACAGCGGACCATGCTTCTTGCCTGGCGGACCGCTTCCGTGTTCGGCCAAAGTCCGAGACACTGACGAAATTGACATTCCGTACTATGGTTGTGGACGGCCCACAGAAAGTAATTATGAAAGAAATAGAGCTTAAGAATGGAAAAAAAAGTCGAACAATCGTTAATTTTTAGAGAAGAAAAAGGTTGCCCTGCCCCCATCTCCAACGTAAAGAATGTCCCTTTGCAAACCCAAAGCAGCGATTTACAAGTGATCGCCCCAGCCTCCGCTCTTGGCTTGCTAAGAAGGGTGTGCACACTGTCCACTCAATGGTCAGCTTGACTTGTCTCCGGCATATACCAAGTTGCCAGAATTTTTGAAACTACGCCTTTGCCAATGATCGCCTATTAGAACGGCCTGAGAGACATGTCTACTTCACCGCCGCTAAGGAATCCCTAGGGGACGTTTTACATAGACAAAATGCCATGATTAAGTGGGCGTCACAGGGTATCCAATCTGTTTCGGGACTAGCAAAACGTCAATGGCAAGTTGTACATTACACCTGTCAGCAGACATTGATGAATACGCCGGCTGACTTTCCATTTGCGCATATCTACGGGCTACAGCGAGTGACTATAGACTACGGGTGCCGTAAGGGCCACTGGATGATTAGTCGATAGTCGAAGTGCTAAAAGTGTAAACAAAAAGATGCTTGGCTCTAATACACATGGCACTGTATGTTTCAGGCAGTGCAGGGCACAGATGTTAGATATTTATTTACGCAGCCTCAGCTCTGGAGTATCTAAAAAGTGGTCTCGCAGCGACACGACAAAAAAAGAACAAAAAGAATGTTCCGCAACCGGGAGTCGAACCCGGGCCGTCACGGTGAAAGCGTGAAATCCTAGACCGTTGGACCATTGCGGATTTTCTGAGCTAGCAGCTCAACTTTCTGATACTACAGCGCTTTTTTTACAGTATATATACCTTACAGCTGCCTTTGCGACAAAGCATCGCGCCGCGACTAAAACACAATGTCGATGCTCTCCATGGGCTGGCAGTGTGGGAGATTTATCGCGCTCGCGCAGAATTATCCCTTGAAGGCACTATTCACTCTGGCGAAGCCATGTTTATCCGCTGGAAATTGTCGCTCATGCAACGGATCAATCAAGACTTTATCTACGCTTTTACGCAACTCAAGGCTGCTCACACTTTCCACAATCGCTGGTTAATGGTGTCAAACCGGTGGTATCACTTCGATCCAGGCGAAAACGAGCTCAGCGGGAAGTTATCTTTCCACTCCTCACCACACACACTGGATAGCAGCCACACCATCGATTCAAACGACATACTCGCTTCTCAGGGCGCAGACACCTCAAGCGCATCTTCAACTCCAACCTCTAATGTCTTGTCTTCACAAACGCCAGATACGCCGAGAGACGATTGATTATTCACTTGGATAATTTATTGTTTTCTTTTGTGATATCAAAAATATAGCATCTTTGTTGTGCCAAAAAAAGCGCCACGACTAAACTCTACTTCTTTGTAATGCCCTGTAACCTTGGTTCAAAAAGGAGGCACACGTAACCACTTCTCACTATCTACTTCCTATTGTCGCTTTAAGTTTTTGCCAAAAGATTGGCTCTACTTTTTGCAAAGAGCAATGTGAGCACCGATTGCTACCAGATTTGCCTAGCCTTGCCAACATGCTCAAGGTGCTCAATGTTATTCTAGTAATAGCTAATTGCAAGTCTATCTTAAAGACACGCTAAATGATACGGCACACATTTCTCAAAATATTCCATAGCGATTTGCTGTCTTTTTCTTTGTGTCTTGCTAAATGTATAACATCGCTTATGCTTTCCTCTGCAATCGCCTATTACAAGGTCTGGAGCTGAAGTTTAATCACAAACATGATTATGATTAACTTTTTTTTTTTGGAGACTTGCTAAGGCTGTAGTTTTTTTGTTGTGCCCATTTGTGGTGCTTAGCTCTCGATATGGTCGTCATAAATTAGTGTTTATAGGATTGTATTTACCTACTCTGTTGGACACAGGCAACGCATTGGAACAAACACCCTGCAACGCGGCTCAAAGCGAGGAATCATGGACTATCTAAGCAAACCAGCACAGCTTACTGGCAGACCAATTAAAAATTCGCTCGATACCCTAGCGGTTGCAGTTGCCAAGGCGAGCACACTGTCAGGAATCAGCGAGGAATGCGACCAAGTGAGCCTCGTAGCACCCCAAATTCCAGAGTCACTCATAGTAGCTACGAAGATTCGGCGTGGCCGGCCCAAGCACGCAGAGCACAGTCAGCCTAGCCAGGCAAAGATGGCGGCGCTTAACGAGGGGTACCAGCGGATTGTCAGCCAAATAGCCCATGACGCGAGCGAGGATAACGGTGGGCGGCGACGACAGTTTGTGTGCACAGTCTCTGGCTGCGGCAAGATATTTTATCAGCGAGCGCACCTCAACATCCACATTCGCTCGCACACCGGGTACAAGCCCTACGCCTGTCCATATCCGGGATGCGGAAAGTCGTTCCCGCAGCTAGGGAATATGCGAACACATGAGCGCACACACACTGGAGACCGCCCGTTCAAGTGTGAACTGCCAGAGTGCCAAAGGGCTTTTACGCAGCTGGGAAACCTGAAAACCCACATGAAAAAGGTCCACAATGTTGCCATGTCACCAAAGTCGCGGAGAGCCTCGCGTGGAAGCGAGCTGCCACCTTCCCAGATCTCTCCTGCTGCACTGTTAACGGCGGCAGCTGCAGCATATGGTACTGGGCCGATTGTAAATATTGGAGACAGCTCCGCGGTCGTTGTAAATCGGCAACAGCTACACTCAAACATTTTGCCGGCCTCTGTGCTGGCCAATGCAAAGCTTTCTCGCTACCAAAAGTCTTAATATATAAAGCTATGAGCGTGTTTAGAGTGGTTTCCGAGCCAAGAAAGATGATAGGCACCAATACCTAGATTGAGATGACCCCAGAGAGCTTCTGGATGCGGTTCAACAGCAGATCACCCTGTTTGATGGTGTGCTGGTACTGCGCGTTCTTGGTGTCCGGGCGGTTAGTCTCGACAACGCCGCCCACCTTGTCTATGACACAGTGAAGGCGCCCGGCTGCAACAAAGCGCGCCAACTCTTTGTCAATAAAGTCCTGCGTGACGCCAAACGAGTCGGCCATCGACTTGATAGTCAACGACAAGTACGATTCGAGCAGCTGTGCATAGCCGCGGATGCGCATCTCACGAGTGTAGAATCGACGGTGGGCATAGAGGTAGCGCGAAACACTCAGATGGTCAGTCTCGACCCCAGACAGGGCGCCAAAGTAGTCAGCGTACTTGCAGTCGTATAGCGCCCGCAGCAGCCGAGCGACGTTGGGAATGTGGCCAATGACTTCGACAACCTCGGGTGCGTCAATAACCTTCTTTTTGATCTCAGACCGAGGCATTACAACCGCACAGGCCAGTGCGCCATGGCACACAAAGTCAGCAAGCGACATCAGCTCGGGGCTGGCATATGTGCTCAGACACTCGACAAACAGATCGCTAGCCTCCTTGAACTGCCTCTGGCTACAGCGCCAGATGCACTCAATGGCCTTTAGGCGGTTCCTGCGATCCCAGTCACCACCCTTATTAACAAGTTCATGGGCGCGGTCAATCTCCTTTTGAATAAGTTGCGGCCTGTAGTAAAACAAGCCCAAGCGCAGCTTGCCAAACACAATATCGAGCTTCTGGTTGAGCGTTGTTGTCGGGCGCTGCAGAATCTCCTCGTACGCCTCGTGCGCTTTGTCGTCCTCGCCAGTCTGAGCCAGAAAGACCGCCCGATGTATGCAGCTCTCGTTCTGCTCTAGGTCGCCGTGCTCCTCCTTGGCCTCCTCCACTTTCTTATCCAGAGCGGTCAGCTCGGCGGCGCTAGCAGTCTCAAGCTCGGCTCTCAAAGCCTTGTCTTCTTTGAGGGCACCCTCAGCAACAAGGCGGTTATAAAAGGCGGCCATCTTGTCCAGCTTTATGCCCTCAACGAGCTTTAGCATCGCCTGTTCGCGCTGTTCGGGCGTTCCATTGAGGGCAGCGAATTTGTGCTGAGCGAGAGGCAGCTCGGGCTTCTTGGCAAATATAGCACCGTCAGACATTGCAGGCCTTTTACGAATGAGAGAACTTACACGGGTTGGTTGTAAATTAATGTAGCGATGCGTTTAAGGGTAGAGATTAAAGCTTGGAATCGCAAAAGGCAGCAAGGCACGCGAGGCTTGCGAGAGCTTGCGTCAGTCAAGCGGTGATTGCGATTGGTCTGATCAAATCAGCTAGGTGTTGCTTGCTGGGCCGCGTCATGGCTTTTCCTTGGTGAACCGATTTTGCTTCGGTTCTAACCTCCCAATTCAAAGACTAATTTCTTGGCATCTGTGTGCTATATTCTATTTTCGGCCAATCTATCGTATTTTACCGCCCACGTCTAGTTTATTTTGGAAGGACGTAATGTCATCGCAGCTGGAACAAGCCAAGCGTCTGGCAAAGGAGGCGCCGCAGCAGGCGATAGAGTTGTACAGCTCCGTCCTATTTGCTGACAGTACTAGCAGCTACACGGTAGCCGATCGCGAGGCTGCGCTCTTGTCTATGGCAGCTCTATTTGAGCGTATGCAGGACGCGGCGGCGCTAACAAAGCTCATCAATGGATCTCAGGGGTATCTCACGTCCGTGTCCAAGGCAAAGTCGTCAAAGCTCATTCGTACTCTCGTTGACCGGTTTAATGGTATTGAGGGCGGCATCCAGCCTCAAATTGCCACTTGCCAGGGTATGGTTGAGTGGGCTAAGGGCGAAAACCGCGAGTACTTGCGGCAAGCACTAGAGACGCGCCTCATCTCGCTGTACCTCGACAATCGCATGTACACAGAGGCGCTGTCGCTGATTTCGCTGTTGCTGTCAGAGCTGAAAAAGTTGGACGACAAGATGCAGCTCGTAGAGGTACATCTGCTGGAGAGCCGCGTGTACATGGCGATCAAGAACTTGCCAAAATCTCGCGCAGCACTGACCTCGGCGCGTACTGCGGCCAACAGTATCTACACCCCGCCGCCGCTGCAGGCCCATCTGGACCTCCAGTCGGGCACTCTGCACGCTGAAGAGGGTGATTTTAAGACCGCGTACTCGTACTTTTTCGAGACCATGGAGGGCCTGTCGGTCTATGTGACGCCAAAGAGCGTCGACGAAGATGCAGCATCCGCGTCGGCCGCGGGAGATCTGTCGTCGGGTGGCTCGCCGGCCAGCTTTGAGCAGCGGCAGCTGCAGGCGTTTGCGTACATGCTTCTATGCAAGATCATGATCCAGCAGCCCGACGACATTACTGCCCTGCTAGCCACGGGCAAAACCGCATCAAAGTTTAGGGACCATCGTGCTGTTGCTGCGCTGCAGGCTGTGGCCAAGGCGCAGAAGCAGCGGTCGCTTGCTGACTTTGAGCGGGTGCTTTCCGAGCATCGCGAGGAGCTGCAAAACGACGAGCTCATCCGCAACCACTTGACTGCGCTCTATGATACTCTCTTGGAGCAGAACCTTGTGCGCTTGATTGAGCCATACTCGCGAGTTGAAATTGCTCACATCGCCAAACTTATCGGCCTTCCTATCCGTGTCGTAGAGAACAAGCTTAGCCAGATGATCTTAGACAAGGTGTTTTGCGGCATCCTGGACCAGGGAAACGGCTGCTTGGTTGTATTCCCCGAGACCAAGCACGACAGTACTTACGAGACTACGCTCGATACAATCAAGAGCCTGAGCAATGTCGTCGAGTCGCTCTATGTAAAGGCTGCCACTCTGTAGAGATTCTTCAGTGCCGCCGCTGGGGGGCTTCGCTCACTACATCCGACACCAGGTTTATCACCAAATTATTAATAAACTAGCTTGTTGAAAAGCTGTCGTGTTGTTGTCACTTTCACTTGGGCCTCCTTGTCACTCAGCAAAGTCGTAACTGTACTTACTGCTTGGCTGCATGGCGCGCTTTCATTGCCGCTCATCCAGTAATGCCTGCCTCGTAAAGATCCTCCTGTCAGTTTATATACGCCTTGCATTTCAATGCACTACGCCCATGTGCACACATTATCCCTGTGTTTTTATATTTTTATATTTTTATGCTACCTGAAAGATACATGACAAGAGTTTTTTTCTACCACTTTATATAAACTTGGTACCTTTTTACTGCTTCCTAGCATCTACATATACGTTACGTAACAACCCATTTGATACAAGCCCGTACTTTACTACATTGTCGCCATAATGAGGACATTCCTGGCTGTCCTACTTGCCTTTTCTACTATAGTGCTTACAGCTAGAGTCGGCGTACAAAGTAGTGCTGCTACACAAGCACATAAGAAGCAACTGAAAACGGGGTCACCAGCAACAACAGCCGATGTCAGCGCCGAGGGGCTTCTCTCGCTGTCGTTGTACTTGTTTTCTAGCGCCGTCGAGCACAAGGCAGCCAGTAGCCGCTTTTACATAAGACCGGGAGCCGAATTCAAGTTGTTTGCACAGTAAGTCACCACTTGATGTTTTTTATCTCCGAAATGTCGCTACTAAACCATTGCCACCGCCAATTGTTCTTGGTAATAGATACTCGCGAGCTTCCTACCTCATCAAAGACAAGTGGGACTGTTCGCCAAGCTGCCTACTTCCAGAGACAGCTCAGACCGTTTTGGACTACACCTGGCACAACACATCGCCACCAAGCGCGGGATATGTTGGCCACAATGATAATGCAGGCATAATTATCATTTCATTCAGAGGGACGGCTGAAACCGATGACTGGATACAAGATGCTGAGTTTTCGCTGGATCCGTGGCCAAAGCATTTCCCAGGCTCAATGGTTCACCATGGATTCTTGACCGCATACAACTCGGTTTCCAGCAAAGTCGCTAACATGGTCATAAGTGTCGCACACCGATTTCCTAGCTACAAGCTTGTATTTACAGGCCACTCACTAGGTGGCGCTGAAACCGTGATGTGTGCTGTGGACACCTTGCACCGGCAGCCAGAGCTCAAGCAGCGAGTTCACATATACACATATGGAATGCCACGCATAGGCAACGATGCATGGGCTAATAGTGTTGACAGAATGGGGCTGCCAATTTATCGTGTGGTCTATGAAAACGACTTGGTTCCACACATCCCATTCCAGTGGCTGGGATACAAGCACTTTTCTCAAGAAGTCTGGATCCACAACAACCGCACAGTATTTTGCGGAAAGGATAGCGAGTCGCCCCACTGCTCGGCAAGCATAGCATTCTCAGATTATAGCGTACCAGATCATTCGCAGTATTCGCAGGCAAATTGGACATTTGCCCTTTAAAATAGCTGGTGCAGGCATTCAGCTTAAACTTTTTTTTTTTTTTTTTTAAAAAAAAAAGGTAGAAAATATAATTTAGGACTATTTGACCTGTTCAAATTTGGTCCTGGTACTCGCGCAGCACTACTGGAATGCTTGTGGTCGGGATCATGCCGACCTCGGTCAAAATGACAGACACAAATTCTGGCGGAGTGATATCCTGCGTAAGATTCATTAGGCGCAAGTTGTGCGTGGAGCGCCACTCGCTTAGGGGACAGCGCATGTTAAGCCTAGCTAGAGCCTTGGCCTCTTCTGAAATAGCAACTGGTGTCGCAGCCTTGGCTCCCTTGCCACGCTTTCCGGCAGCTGCAGCCGCCACAGCCGAGGCTACCTCACTAGCCGGATCACTTGCATAAGAGCTGCGATTGTTCCAACGAGGGCGAGCCGAGTACCGATCGCGAGCATAGGCGCTGTACTCCATTTCGGCCAGCGAGTGGCTGCAGTCAAGACCAACGGGCCCAGCATCTGGAATGCCCGTCTTGTACATTAGCGCATCGGGAACTCCCAGCTCATTGCTAACCACGGCGTCAAGCTGAATCTTCTCGCTAAACTTGTATGTCTCACAGGGAACAATGACCGGGACGTGGAACGAATGCGCCGATAGCGCGACCATCGCCGTCCCAGCTCGCGAGAGCATTGCGCCGTTGGCAAAGAAAGACTCGGCCCCTAGAAAGACCTTGGAGGTCTCGCGCATAAGGAAACTGAGAGCTGTGATAGGCGCATAGGTTACACCTCCAAATAGACCGTTGCGCCCGCGGCCCTTACCACGGGTGCTGAGATCGGCTGGCACTGGCGCCGCATCGGAAGAGCCACTGGCAGCTGCTGCCGCCTCAAGGTTCGAAAAGCCCGCAGCAACTAGCTTTTGAACAAGCTTGCGGCCGTCATTGTGGGGGCGTGAGTCAACGACGATAACGCGGAAGCGGCGGCCCATGTCCCGAGCAGCAATCAATAGTCTCTGCACGGTTGACGAGTTGCCATAAGTAAGAACAACATCACCGTCTTGGATTTTTTCAACACCTAACTCGGCAATAACATCCCCAGCTGCAGTGATGCGCTCCTTGACATAGTCGCCAATCATTGTCACCAGCTTGCTCTTGGCCTCGTCGTCGTTCATACCAGCCGAGATATCTAGAATCTGGCTTTTGAGCCAGCGGATGGCATTACCCATGCCGGTGGACATGGGGCGCTGATACACCAAAAAGTTAATTTGGGCCGAAAGGTGGGTCGCCAAGTTGCGGTAGAGCGCAGTTTGCGGTGGTGGTGTGTAGTCGGCAATAACGTCGGCAAAAGCATCTAAGACGGAGACAACACGGGCGTTGGCGCCAGATATCTCCATAGTAGCCATGCGCAAGCCAACTTCCTTGATGCGTGGGTGGATGGCAATGCCCATCATGCTACTGCTGAGCTTGGCAACCTTGCGCTGCCCAAGTCCGTTGGAGAACGGTGGAATCGCGTCGTTCAGCAGGGCCTCAGCGGTTTCTCCACTAGCGCCAGCGATGCCGACTTTGCACGGCTCGCCTGTGCTGACCGCAACATAGTCGTCTTTGGTCATACCTACAATGACATGAGGGCCAGGCGGGAACTCGGCGTTTCTGATGCCAGCTACAAAGGCTGCGGCGTCTCCAGCTCCATGGTCAGTTGCCACTGGGTTGTTCATGTTCAGCGACTGGACAACCTCCAGCGCAGTCGCCGAAGATGGAGGGTGTTGAGGAGTATCCAGATGCAAATAGAGATACATCCGCTTATCTTCGGGAACAACTCGGTTGGCCATGTTGATGCGCGCGTTCTTGCCTTGCGCTGCTGTTGCCGCCGAAGTAGCCGATATCGCTACCGAACCCGATGCTGAGTGCTGGGCACCAGCATCTAGCCGTGTCTCTCGAGCGTCTCTCATGCCACTTGCTGCTGGGCCACTGTCGCGATGCTGTTGGCCGGAGCCCCCAGCCTTTGCTTGCATGCCCGACTGTTTAGATGCACGCTGCTGCTCTTGCAAGGCCCGGCGCTCAGCCTTAGTCATTGAGCTCTTGGCATCCTTTTTGTCAGTGTTAATTCCACTCTTCTTTAGTTCGATATCCTTCAACCGCCGACGCTCCTCTTTTAGCCGTGTCTTTTCGGCCGCCTCGGCAGACAATGATGGTGTGGGCTGCGACGACTCTGCCGGATTGGCCCCAGAAGCAACTTCCTTCATTTTAAGCAAAATGTAATTTGGCTTTTAAAAGATTCAAGTTGAAGTCAGCAAATGGCAAAGAAAAAAAGGGCAGAGCACATTCATGCCGATTGAGAAACGAGACAAAAAGTGCCTCCTAATTTAGAAAGAGGCCACCCAACGAGGCCTGCTTGCAGCAATCGCGATTAATCTGGCCTCTGCGAGTTGGTATCGTTGCAGATTTTGACAAGCGAACAGAGCAAGCAGAGCGTGTCAGCCAAGCCCTTTCTAGTTTCCTGGTGCACGCAGACCAGCTGGCCGTCGGTTGCTAACACTGATGTGGATCCAAGGGCTGGCCCGATTCTTCGCAGTGATAGCGTGAGTACTGCCAGCTGCCCAAGCTATTGCTGCCCTTGCAATTGAGCCCAAGCGCGTGGATCAAAGGGTCGCGTCATCACTCCCCGCCTTCCCCACACTTCCTGTCCCCTCTGCGCAGAGATCAAGCCACGCGCTACTTGGCTCAAAGTTGGCACAGAAATGGCTGCCTCGATCCAAATCGCATTAAAAGAGCCAGGGCGCCTTGTATATAAAATGCGAACACGGGCCTGTCGCCTCTTGCCTTCGCTTTTCTTCTTTTCTTTTCGAATTCGCCAGCTCTTGCATTATTCAACTTTCCATTCTACACTTTTGGCAATATTCTCTATTCGGAGAGCCGTCTTTGCAGCAGAAAGGTAGGCCGTGCAGCCCTTGCAGTGGTCAAGTCGAGCCACACTGCTCTCGCGGTGGAAAAAGCCAGCCGCGCTGTTTGGGACCAGTCCTTGCAGGCGCAGTACTGCCATCCCCACTACTACCGACGCCGTCTCTGCCACCGATGCTGACTCCACCCCTATTGCCGACGACGATGATGCCTCCTTGATCATGGCTTGGAGGCAAAATTACAGTCAGGGGCGCTACTTGGCGCTTGGAATGCATTGGCAGGTACGCGCGGTATATAATAGACGATGCCGCGATCATCCAGTATACCGTTGAGCAGGATGAGCTCCAAGTGGCCATTGACCCCAGTGGTGTGGATGCTTCCTGTGCTTACAGTCGCGTGTACGACGCCATATCTGGTCTCTGCTCAAATTCTGAGCTTGGGCTCAGCACTGCAAAATGCCTTCTGCATTTCATTGAAGGCCGTCCAGAGGTTGACGTCATGGCTGCAAAGTGGGTTTTTGATTGCGCCAACACCTACCACATGGCGCTTGCGGAGGATGTTGCCAAAGCCGACAAGGGGTTTGCTGGAATACGCCAGCTGGCTCTGGCGGCAAATAACGCTGCGCACGGTGCTGGCTTGCGCAGGGAAAAGTTGCTCATGCTTGCTGCTGAGCTTGCCAAGTGAGATGCAAGCATAACCTTGCTTTTTCTTTACCTTGCTCGCTTTGCTTCCTTATTCACACATCCATGCAGAATAGCTTTGGTAGTCTTCTTTCATTTCCTGTAGTTCTAACAAACAATTGTAATCTAAACATGCTTTAAAGTAGTCACAACCTGCATATTTAGCGGTGAACAATGACATCAACTGACAACTTTTGACAAACGCCGAGCTTCACAAAAAAAGCGACGTTATATCTCAATACCATAAAAAAGTGCAGCAAAGCGAAGAGAAAGAAAGGCAGAGGCGGACGGGAACGTACTCGTTTTTCTTACGCGACTCGTTAGTGGCTGGGATGGCCATAAACCGAACTGCGTATGACGCGTTGCTTTCTTCATAGAAGGATCTGCGGACCGCCTCATGTGGGGAAGCGGGTAATCCAACACGTCATGCATGATAGCGGGAAAAAGCACCATATCAACTTACAACGGAAGCAATTGGCTGGTCTCTGCACCTTTCAGAGTCTTGCTCGTTTCATAATGCAACTCGCTTAATGAGCGCAAGAGCGCCCCGTCCAGTAAGGCGCACTGACAGACAATCGGCAGTAGCAACGCCACAGAGCATAGATAATGCAGCCAGGGCTTGATCTGGGACCGGTGCTGCGGGGTGGGCCCTAAAGCTCAGCAGCGCGGGGATTGATGGTGCACCCTAGGCTTGCTTTCTTTGTTTGCCATGGGAAGGAAGCAGTAGCTTGGGCCTGTGGAGATGTGGCGGACCACTTCAAAATTCCGTGCTGCTCTGATTGCACTCAGCGCTCTCTTTGCTTATTAGCCCACTGTGCCCCCATCAACCTCGGGCTTTCTTGGGTTTGCTGGAAAGCTGCTTCTTAGCACAACACACATGCGTTGCAAAAATTGGTTTGCTTATAAATTGTGATTGCGAACGCATCATCACCTCTGACCTTTTCCCCCTCCTCCCTCAGTTTCCTTCCACAAAAGTTACTTGGGAAGCACACCCAATAGCAGCTAAAGTCGCTTATATACTGACATTAGTACTAACAGCAGGCTCATATATTTGGTGCGCTTTTAGTGGATCTTTGCGAAATACAAGTTCTATAAAAAATGACTAAATGCATACCTTGAAGGCGCTTACACTCACATTGCTAGTGCGTTACTTGGAGCGACTGTTGCTGGACAAGGAGACTGTAGTGTCCCTTTTGTGCCAGTAGCTCGTCATGAGTGCCGCGCTCAACGATACGCCCAGCCTTGAAGACAATAATCATGTCGCTGTCTTGGATAGTACTCAAACGATGCGCAACTGTCAGCGTAGTACGCTCCTTAGCAGCCTTGTCGAGCACGCGCTGGACAACCTTTTCACTACGCGAATCAAGAGCAGCAGTGGCTTCGTCAAGTAGCAGCAGCTTGGGCTTGCGCACTAGGGCGCGAGCAATAGCCACACGCTGCTTCTGGCCCCCCGACAGCCGACCACCCTTTTGGCCGACGCTCGTGTTGAAGCCATCGGGCAAGTTGCGCACGAAATTGTAGATGTTGGCCTCCTTGGCCGCCTCCTCAATCTCGAGCTGTGTGGCGCCGGGTTTGCCGTAAGCAATGTTCTCGCCGATAGTATAGTTGAACAGGATGGGCTCTTGGCCGACAATAGCCATGCTGTCACGTAGCGCCATGATGTTCCAGTCGCGCACCGAAATGCCCTCAATGCAAATAGATCCCGAGTTGGCATCGTACAGGCGCTGGGCCAACAAAATAGACGTAGACTTTCCCGAGCCCGAAGCACCGACCAATGCAATGCTCTTGCCCGCCAAGGCCTCAAACGAAATGCCCTTGAGGATCTTGGTGTCGGGGCGCAGTGGATACGAGAACCTGACGTCCCTGAATTCCACATTGCCCTCGAACTTTTCTGGTGAGCTACCAGAAGAGTCCAGGTTGTTGATCAAGCTTTTGCGGCTAAGGGTCTTGTAGATACCCCGCGAGGCAACGGCGCCCTTGGAGATCATGGGCGAAAACTGGGCTAGCAAGCCGATAGCCATGGACGAAAACACCGCGGCAAAGAGCACACCAGTCATCTGTGAGACATCAATCCACCCATTAATGATGAAGCGGCAGCCAGAGTAGAAAAGAAGCGCATTGACAAGGAGGTTGCAGGCCTGCGAAAAGCCAAAGCCAATGCTAGTGGTGATTGCGCCTTTAAGGTTGCCGCTGTGAGGGCCACTGTTGTGCTCGTTAAATGATTTGATAAACGTCTCCTCGCGGCGCAGCGTTGCCACTGTCCGAATGTTGCGGATCGATTCAGCAGCAGCCTGGCCGGACCGCTCATATGCGCGCTTGGTCCGAAATGCCGAGCCCCAGACCGATCGTGCTTGCAAGAACTGAGCCACGCCCTGAATCGGCCAACAACACAGCACTATCAATGTCAAGTGCCAGCTATTCGTAAAGGCAATGACCAGCGCAGTTGTAACCGTTGACAGCGTGCTGACAAAGGTACCCAGTACTGTGCCCACAACTTTGTTGACGTCCTCTGCCTCGGTAGCCAGACGTGCCGTGAGTTTGCCAGTGCCATTCTCCTCATCGTCATAGTACCCAGCCTCAAACGATAGGTACTGTTTAAACGTCTCGTAGCGAATTCGGCGTGTGAGAGACTCTCCTGCAATGTGCCAAAGCCCAGCGCGTCCAAACATGGCAAACAAGTCGGTGACAGCAAAGATCAAGAACATGCAAGCGTACATGGTAGCATCGTGCTTCATTTGTTCCCGATCAGGGTTAGACAGCGAGACAATTAGGCGCGAGTACACAAGAGTAAAGCAAGGCAGAACGGCTCCGTTGATGATCGAGAATAGAGTGCCGGGAATAGCCGCCTTTATAGAACCGCGGAACTGGTAAATCAAGCGCCAAAGGAGGTAAAAGTCGCCAGCTTTGTCGATTTGTTTGAGCAGGAGACCATCCGAGCTTACAGACTCGGCATCAGAGGCGTTTTTAGCACTGTCAACGGTCTGGCGCGTGGTTGTCGCCTTGAGGTCAATAGCTTGTTCGCGCAGCTCCTTGGCGATGAGTTGGTCAACATCCTCCTCTTCGTCGTCTTCAGAGCCCTGCTCGGCAATCCGCACTGCCTGACGCAACTCCTGCGCACGCACCATGGCAGCATACTCGCCTCCGCTCACCACCAATTCGTCGTGAGTGCCACTTTCAGACACCACGCCCTCGCGCACGACGTAGATCTGGTCGCAGTTGCGGATGGTGCTCAGACGATGCGCAATCGAAATGGTGGTGCGGTCGGCTGATAAGCGGTCCAGTGCGTCCTGTACTAGGCGCTCGGACGCCGTGTCGAGCGCTGACGTCGCCTCGTCAAGCAATAGCACATCAGGGTTGCGGATAATAGCGCGAGCAATAGCAATACGCTGCTTCTGACCGCCGGACAACAGTGCGCCACCCTCGCCAACCAGCGTGTTGTAGCCGTCAGGCAACTGGCTAATGAACTGGTGGGCGTTGGCGGCCTTGGCAGCCTCGATGACCTCATCGTCAGTTGCTGGACAGTTCTCTGGGTCGACGGCACCCCACTTGATGTTCTGCATGATGCTTGTCGAGAACAGCACGGGCTCCTGCGTGACAATGCCGATGCGCTGACGAAGCGTACCAATGTTGAGCTCCTTAATATTGACGCCGTCGATCAGCACTTCGCCCTGCGCTGGGTCGTAGAACCGCTCGATCAGCCCAATTGTTGTCGACTTGCCGCAGCCCGACTCGCCAACGAGGGCGACCTTTTGGCCGGGTTGGATTTCGAGGTTAAATCCCTTGAGAACAGGTACATCGGGGCGGCTCGGGTAGCTAAAGTGGACATTGCGGAACGAGATCTCGCCATGTACCTTCTCGACCTTTGTGCCAGCCTCAGTGTCAAGCGGGTCAATCGGCGACTTGCGGTCAATGATGTCAAACACCTTGGCTGCGCTGCCCTGAGCAGTTGCGACAGCGGACAGGTGTGGCGCAGAGCCACCCAGCGCAAATCCGCCGATGAGCAGAGCGAAAATGACGTTGAGAACCTCTTGCGGCTCCAGCACGCGGTTGTAGATGCGCCAGATACCAAAGTTAAACCCGACAGTATACATGACAAAGACGAAGAACTGGATCAGGCCAATGCCGCAGCCTAGCACATACCCCTTCTTCTTACCAAACAAGTACGCCTCTTGGATCTTTTCCTTGTAGCGCGCCAGCTCGTACTCTTGGCCATTGAACGACATCACAGTGCGAATACCGCCAAGGACTTCGTCGGCCACAGCACCCGAGGAGGCGGTCTTATCCTGCGCCGACGACATCCAGCGAGCAATGCGGCGGCCCATGAAAGCCGCGGTGGCAATCATAAACGGCAAGATGCACATACATATCAGGGCCAAGTCCCAGGCCTTGACGAGGGCAATGATAAAGCCAGTCACGAAGGAAACGACGTTCATAAAGATAAAGCCAAACTTCTCGCCCAGACCGTCTTGCACCAAGTTCACGTCGTTGGTGATGCGTGTTGTCAGCTCGCCGGTCTTGATGGTGTCAAACCAGCCAATGTCCTGGCGCATAATAGAAATGTAGAAAAGCTGGCGGATGCGCAAGCCCTGGTTTTCGGCGGCTACTGCCCAGCAGGCATTGACACCAAATGACACGATCCACTGCAGTAAGCCGAGGCCCAAGAACCACAAGCAATACTTGCGCGACTCGTGGTCCAAAAGCGCATTGGCCTCTCCTGTCCAGCCCAAGGTTGATAGCGTGTTGTACGTAATGAGCGACTGCACAAGTGAGGAAAAGATGACGGTCATCGTAGGCGTAATGACACCGGAGGCTATTGAGCAGAGCAGGCCGACAATGTTGAGAAAGTTGTCTGTCTTGGTCGCAAATCGAAACAGCTTGAGCACGGGCACTGGAGCAAGTACAGCATCGGCGGCAGTAGCAGTGGACTTGTCTTTTGTGTCCGCCAGGTCTTGTGGCAGCTCGTCGATTTTGTCGAGATAGGTGTATTGTGGCAGGCCTGACTCCTCGAGCTGCGAGTCGGGGATGTCAGTCCCCATGGGAGTAGTCGAGGCTGCTGGGGGCGAGGACGCCATTGAAGTAGGATATGGAGCTACCGTGAGTGTCGCAGTAAGTATATTAAAATGTGAATAGATAGAAAAGATGGAAGAAGGAAAGAACAGGGGGGGATCTATGTATGTGGTTGGCAGAACGCGCAATTGGCGTGGCACACGACGGGGGCTCCTTAAAGCTTACTAAGAGCAAAATCTGCTGGTGTGCTCTGACATTCGGATGCGGAAACAGCTTGAGCCCAGAAAAAAAGGCGAGTACCGCAGCGACAATGAAAGTGTTGGAGGCGGAGAAAGCGCGGGGATTGGCAAAGACATGCATCGGTGTTGCGTTGCATGGCGGGAAATGCTCGGAATATCCCCGGATCACTTTGTGCTAATTGGTAATTGGTGCGGGGGCAGATGAGCAGTAGCTGCAACCATTTATCTGTTTCTCGGCGTTGCCGCAGCCAGCAACACGGGTGCAGCAACAACAGATCACACCTATTATGAAGCACGGGAGGCGCTGGGTCAGCAGAGCCGCCATTTGCTTGGCAAGTAATGCGCTCAAAGCTCAGCAGGTACGAAATTTAATAGTGGCGAAAAAAGAGACGAGCTCGACAGCAAAAACACAAACTGAAGAAGCTACAAAGTTACTGTTGCGCGCATTGGACGCCAGGGCCATGCTGGTGAGCATCCTCGTAGTCCTCATCCATAGCGTCATCGCCATTGCTGTTCATGCTCTTCTGGTGGTGGGCGTCTACAGACGAAAGCACAACTTCCTCCGTGGTCACACCCTTGGGCAGAGCAGGGGTTGGTTTCCGCGCTGGCAGGATAGCCTCAAGCTTCTTGATCTCCTCTTCAGAGGTCCAGTTGGGCTCGGGGAAGCGCACGTTAAACTTGATAAACATGTTGCCCATGTTCTGGTGGCGGTGCGAGGGCATGCCCTGGCCGTCGAGCATCTTCATCTCTCCAGGCTTGATCGACTCGCCGGGCAGAATGGCAACATCCAGAACACGGTCGTCCAGGTGCTGGATGTGCAAGGTGCCGCCAGCCAAAGCGGTAATCAAGTCAATCTCGGCCTCGTAGAAGAGATCGTCTCCGCGGCGCTTGAAGTGAGGGTGCTCCTTCTCCTCAATAACAATGACAATGTCGCCAGGAACGATGCCAGGCTTCTGGTCAGCCTCGCCCTGGAAGACAATCTTTTGTCCGCTCTTCATGCCCCGGTCGATGTGTACCTCCAGCTGCTTGCGCTCCTGGACAACCTTGTTACCGTCGCACTTCTTGCACTTGTAGCGTGGGTCGATCTCCTCGCCGACACCTTGGCAACTGCGGCAGTGCTGCTGGATCTGCTGGACCATGGGGCCCATCTGACGGATGACGACTTCGATACCGCGGCCGTGGCACTTTCCGCACTGCTTCACGGCACCCTCCTTGCCACCGCGACCGTCGCAGCCACCACAGATAACCTCCTTGCTCACCTGAAGCTTGGACGTCTTGCCTTTGTAGAGGTCCTCAAGCGAGACCTTGAGTGAGTGAGCAATATCGCGGCCACGGCGAGGGCCGCTAGGCTTCGGGCGCCCGCCACCACCAAACATACCGCCGCCACCAAAGAACTGCGAAAAGAGATCGTTGGGGTCCATGCCGCCCATGCCGCCGCCCATATCTCCGCTGAGGCCAGCCTCGCCGTACTGATCGTAGACCTGCCTTTTCTGGCTATCGGAGAGAACTTCGTAGGCGTGAGAAATCGCCTTGAACTTATCGTCAGCGCCAGGGTTCTTGTCGGGATGGTACTTTAGCGCCATCTTCCGGTATGCCTTTTTGATGTCGCTATCGCTGGCATCAGGGTTGACTTCAAGGGCCTCGTAGAGTGCGCGTTCCTTAACCTCCTTAGCCATGGTAAAAGTTTGCTATGGTGTATCTATGTGGCTATTTTGCGTTGCAGATGAGATGTGTCAAGCGCACAAATGCAAAAAAATGTAAGTAAAAAAATTCAGTACAAGAAAAGCGCAAAGCCTCTAGGAAGGCGAAGCAAGAGGCAGCGGAGTGCTGTTGCCTTTAAGCCCTCAGAGGGCTTTGAGAGCCCATAGAACATCGTAGAACTTCAAAGCAGCCTTTTTATTGTGCTTTGGCTGCGCTTTGGGGCAAAGGGCGAAGTGGGGCTGACAAAGCAAGGCAACGTGCAAAAGCAGCAGAGCTCCTTACCTGGGTGTTTTAAAGGGGGAAAAGTGGTAGAGCGGCTATAAGCAAAATTGGCAAGCAGCTTAAGAGTAATGGAAATTGGTAATGAAGGAGAGCTAGCAAATGTCAAGGTTCAAAGTTTCTAAAGGACTGCTTTTGGTGGGGAGGGCAAGCGCGGAACCTGCGCGGGCCGCCACACCCAATTGCCTCCAAGTGCTGCGAAGGTGATCGAAGGCAGCAGAATAGAAATTTTCATGGCTAATCTGACTTGATCGCAGAATAGCCAATCAACACGACTGCACAAAGAAAATCTAGAACGTATCTTTGACAGAAGGCAAGAAAGAAAACGAAGGCTACTGCTGGGGCCGGGTGGGCCTTAGGCACGCATCCACGACATGGCAGAGCGGATGCGCATGTAGTCGGGCATTCCCTGGATAGAGCCAACGCCAACAGCGGCGACCTCCTGGTCCCACAGGCGCTCGTAGGCGACCTTGCGCACAGCAGAGGCATCGATGGCGTCGACGGCAGCGGCAACCTCGGCGGGCTCCATGCGCTTGCCATGGGTGAGGATCTGGCGACCAATGTCCTCCGCAACAGCAGTGGTGCCATCGAGATTGAGCAGCAGAGAGGCCTTGAGCTGCTGCTTGGCGCGCTCAACCTCGGCCTCGGTGACGGAGGTGGACAGACGAGCCCACTCCTTGAGCGTAAAGTGGACGAGGTCGTCGAGGTTGGTGATGTTGTCAGAGTTTATGTAGATGCCCCACAGGCCAGTGTCGTGGTAGGAGGTGTTGAAGGACATGAACGAGTTGGCCAGGTTGTTCTTGGACACGATCTGCGACAGGCGCGAGCTGACGTTGTTGGGAGCGCCCAGCGAGCGGTCCCAGTTGCCGATCAGCGACTGCAGTGTGAGCATGGAGAAGTAGTCGGGGTGCGTCCATCCGACGCCCTCGACGGCAAGGGCAATGTGCGCCTGCGGGATGTCGTCGTTGCGCACGCGCAGGTCCGAGCCCCAGAACCGCGGGGGCGCGTCCTTGCGGGTAGCCAAGGCCACCGGGGCAGAGCTGGTCTTGATGGCACCAAAGTGCTTTTCGGCAAGCTTGACCAGGTCGTCGTGGCTGACGCCGCCAGCGCCCACAAGCACCATGCGATCGGCAGTGTAGTTGCGCGAGATGTACTGCTCCAGGTCAGCCTTTGAAATCGACATGATGTTCTCGCGCGGGCCCAGAATCGTGTAGCCCAGGGGGCTGTTCTGGAAGGCTGTGGCGTGCAGGTGATCGAACACAACCTCCTCCATGATCTTCTCGACCTCCTCCTGCTCGCGCAGAATCACGTCGCGCTCGCGCTCAATGGCAACCTCATTGAGCTTGGAGTTCTGCAGGATGTCCGACAGAACCTCCACAGCCTGGGGCACGTCCTTTTCGAATGCCTTGGCGTAGTAAACGGTCTGCTCGCGCGAGGTGTAGGCGTTGAGATGCGCTCCCATGTTCTCAATCAGAAGCTCAATGTCGTGCTGCGAGCGCGCCGAGGTGCCCTTGAACGCCATATGCTCAAGGAAGTGCGCCGACCCGTTGTCTTTGCTCGTCTCGCTGCGGCTACCCGAGTTGACCCACACGCCAACTGTCGCCGTCTTCACCGACGGGTTGGTCTCTGACGCCACTGTAAAGCCGTTGGGCAGCGTGGTGATCTGCGTCCGCCCGCCCTTGACCGTTGCAAAGCGAGCGAGCTGGATACCTGCAGGCCGAGCAAGCTACACACACAAACAAAGGGGAATCAAATTAGCGGCAATTCGCGCTTGCCCTCTCCAGATCAGGCCTCGGCTTTGGTGTACAACTCACCTTGGGCAAAGTGTTTCTGCTCAGATTCGCAAGTGCCATCGTCTAACTTTTGGTAGTTTGTCGTCAACTTAATCGAGAAATAGAATTCGAGAGTGGGAAAAAAAGGAGTGCTTTGGTATTTCCATCAGCCACGAAGATAATGGATGCTGCAGATTGGGGCGTGATTAAATCAATCAAGGCAAATGGGGCCTCCAGTGCCTGAAAGTCACATGCCTAAATGGTCTTGCGCGCCAGTGCGCCTGGCTGGCGGTCAGGCAAGCTGGTATTTTTAGCGACGGCGACGGCGACGACGACGACGACAAGTGCAAGCACCCCAGATGCCGCCATTGTCCACAGCAGGACCGTATCTATCGGGTACCACCGCCCTCGGCCAAAATAAACCTGCGGGGACAATCAGGACGTGGCGGACGGATGTACTGTGTGGGGAGGGGTACCCAACATCCTGACCACACGCATACAAACATGCTGTTCTCTGGTTTTCTTTCGTTGCTTCCTTTTTCTTCTCATTCTCATTTGCTCGCACTTTCTTGTCTCGCAAGGCAATAATATAACTATGACCTCTGACTTGCCCGAGACCCCCCCTGACGAGCATGACGGCAGTGGCGCTACTGCTACCGTCGCCTCCAGCACCAGCAAAAGTGGAGCCAAGGGCGGTGGGGTAGACAGCTACATTGCCTCGTTGCACCTGGAGCGTAGCAATACCAGAGCCGCCACACCTTCTACGTTACAGCGGCGAAAGACGCTGATGAAGCAAGCCAGTGACCCCACCGCGGACCAAGCAGCGCTAGAGCTAGAGATTCGGCAAGTGGAGCGCTTGGCCTCGCTGCTAGGCCGGAGACAGACAAAATTCGACGGCAAGCGAGGGCGCCCCACCGTCAACCACGACCTGGACGCTACGCTGGAGGGCTTTTTTGACGTTCAGGATGACGAGAATGAACGCGTCGCCGATATCCTGCTTTCTGGTACACACAGTGCTGCCGTTTACTCTTTGGGACGCGACGACTTGGGTGGCGGTGTCGAGAACCCAGAGCTTAAACACGCAAACATACGCTCGGCTCCGGCTACGCTGATAGCCACGCAGTTTGAGCCAGAGTACGGGCAGGCTGTTGACCTGTTTGACAGGATTGACGAGATGCACCTGGCCAAATCCCCTTCGGGCAGTGCCGAGTACCTGCCGCTTGATTCTTACAATGGCGAAGGTAGCGGGGTCAGTGTGAGCGGCACTAGCGCAGTCCCCGAACTGGCTGCTATCCTGACTGGTGGCAGCAGTAGCTCGCACATAGCTCGTGGAAAGGCGGCGGATATTGCCGATCAAGACTTTAATGCTGACTCGCCTATTTCTGACGACGGTGTTTTGGCCGGTATCACTCGCAGCAGCACTTGGAAGCGCCAAAGCATGCTACTGATACAGGAGCGCGATAGGCTTGGGCCGGCGCTCCCGCAGTTACCCAATGATCTAGACGAAGACGACGAGCTACCAGAGGAGGAAAAAGCCCACGTCTCTACTGCCGATCAGAATACCTTGCCCGAGAACCTGCCCGTGGCAGTAGCACCGGTACCGCTAGCACCTACTTCAGGCACAGATGAGGAAGGCGCCCCATCGATGGAGGGCGCGTTTGTTACTGGCATGTACCCCACAGACGACGCCCCCAACACGGCGGTAGTTACCGATTACTATGACATTTTGGACTTTATTGATGCAAAGGAGCACTCGGATATCGGAGCATCTAGGAATAATGACGACGAAGATGGACACATCAGCAGCGACTTGCTGGCAAACAGCGACACCAGCGACATAGACCTCAGTGACGATGACTCTGACAGTAGTGATAGTGACGATCAGTACCTGTCCAGAATCAGCCAGCAACGTGTGCTCAGAGTAGCCAACGTCGTCAATGCACCTCGGCCCCACACCAGCCATCATGCCAGACATGCATCCTCTGGCAGTATCCAACAGCCGATTGATAGCACGCCAATGGTCGATCAACGATCCTCGGTCATTGTTCCAGACGCTGAAGCTAACAATGGCGTGGGACTGGTCAGCCACTCAACTCTTCGCCGGAACCGGCGTATTCTCACAAAGGGCAAATCGATTCGGCGCGGGTCTTTGAACCGGCAAAGCACCAGGACACAACCCGTAGTGTCTACACAGCCAACCGAAGCGAGCTTGAATCCCACCATCCCCGAAAGCAAACCTCTTGGTGGGACTGTTCCATCACCGCGCTGGAGCGTTGCTGGCGGAGACGAGCCTATGCTGGCCGCTCAGCGAGCTAATTCGCCCTTGGCCCACCCAGCAGCACACAGCGCGGTCGCGCCTGCTAGAGCAGTGGTAGTATCATCGACGAGACCCGATTCTTTGTTTTCTGCTGGAAGAGGCGGTCCACCGGCCGAGCCTGCTCCCATGGCGGCAGCTGCCAGTCCAGCCAGTCCAGGTGTGCCAGCTCCTATGCCTGGACTCGCCAAGCTTGCCGAGGCCGCACATGCGGCGGCAGCAGCAGCTACACTACCAGGTACTCGCACGAACCGGGGATTGTCGGTGTCGGCGATAGGCGGGGCCCGCCATAAGCCCCTACCGCCGGTTCCTGATCGCCTCTCCTGTACACTTCAGGCTGCCGACGATGCAGCAGCTGCTGCTGCTACTGCTGCCGCGTCCGTCACTCAGGAGACCCTTGCAGCAAGTAGCAACACTGCCGCCGCCAGACCAGGTAGGGCGGCGCCGCCACCTTTGCCCGCCAAGGCCCGACCCAAGATCCCTCAGGCGCTTGCTGGCGACCGGCTAGGCACTCGGGCGGCAATCGCTGCTGCGCTAGAGAGACCTTCGTCTCAAACGCTCTTTGGTGTGGGCCAAGTGCGGGCGTATTCACAGCAGGCGTCGCTGGAGCACATGGCACCAGTAGGTGCGCCAGGCATGCACCGGGCCGCAACCACACAGCCGGCACTTCCAGCTGCTGGCGCATCGCCGCTTGGCTTGCAAGCGTGGCTACAGCGGACGGATATACTGGCGCCTGCGAATGACTCTACTAGTGCCAAGCCTGCACCTTCATTAACTATTGCAGAAAGCGTGAGTATGCCCTTGGAAAGGCCCGCGTCCCAGCAAACCTACACGCCCCGGCCAATGACAGCTGCTCGCCGGAAAAGCATGAGGGCTAGGAGTCGCGTTGTTAGAAAGGTGGCCGTGCCCTCTCTCCCCTTGCAGGAACCACCACCGCCGCCCTCTCTTCGACCTGCCTCTTCTCATTCGTCAATTCACTCTTCCGCCTCCCACGAAAACGGCCCCTCACAGCCGACCTCGCCCGACCTTGTTCCGAATTCACAAACAGTAGCCTTGGAACACTCACCTATGGCTAGTAGTGTATCGACAACGGCCACACAGGACGCATGCCCGTACCCTTATTCGCACGAATATGAGCCAATTCAGACTGTGTCGGGGCCAACCGTACTATCGGAGCCTCCGGGTAGTGAGCTGCTTGAGCCCTCGGCGCCAATGCTTTTGGAGCCAACAGCACCAGAGCTACCAGAGCAGTGGGACATAGTCAGCCCACACTCGTATGCGTTCCCGCAGCCAATGCACTATGAGATCCCGAGCGCTCCTCAGTACGCGTATGGCGCAGTACCAGGCATGGCGCCCAGACATGCGCAGATGGGGTTCGCCCTGCCGCCATTGACGCCTCCACAGCTCCATATGTACGCTGCCCCGCCGTCGCAGTCACAGGCGCATACGATGCCCTTGGCTACCGTGCCCTCGGCGATGCTATCGCCTGCCTTGAGCCACCAGCGCCCGGGCCCGCCCAAGCTGCCTGAGAAGCCACGACCCTTGCTGTCGGGTGGCGCTGGCCGTCGCCCAATGTCAGTGCCCTCGACATCTCGCCCGCAGTCGCTAGCTCACTCTGGGATGGCTCCCACGACTCAGACGCCAGATAGAACGAGCGCGCCTGTTAGCAACATCGGCACGCCGCTCGCATCGCCGCTGAATGACTATGTGATGGTAAGCCCTTGAAATGCTGACACATGTGTATCCCGCCCCTCGATTATTTTTAACCCTCGATCAAGCCGAAGGTCTTTAATTGGAATACCGCATGGTATTTATAGACTGGCCAGCATGTGCAATGTGGAGCAACGCTGTGTAGATTATCGATTGAGTGTGAAACCTCACCTCGTTGCTTACTCTTGCTTGCTGTAAGGCGTGCCTCCTCCTTCATGCCCTTGTTTGTACTGGCTGCAGATTTGCTCGTTACTGGTCGCCATATGCCGGAGCGGGTGGATGGAGCCTGGATGCTATTTTAATGCGGGGGGTGTTGTGAATATTAGAGCCTTTGCTGTTGCTTGCAGTTCTATCTCTTGGCTCTTCTATCTTGCTCCGCTTTAGTCTGCCTTGCCTACTCTCTGGCGTTGCTCCACTCTATTAGTTGTTACTGTTTGCTTGCTTCTCCATTAGCCATTACTTTCTACACCTCAGCCCGCTCTACCTCTCCTGCTTGTCTTTTTTGAAAACAGTTCTGGGTTGTGTAGTATTTGCTTCAGCCTGCTAGCCTCCGTGTACCCGCGATATACCCTGTACTAACTCACCTCTACTACCACTCTTCTGCTCTACTCTGCTATTCTACAACATGCTCTCGCTTTTCTCTCCTCGTGGCGACCGACGAACACCCTCATCCGACAAACACCTCACACAATCGACATCTTGTCTGGCTGTTCAAAAATCGCCTCAACCTGCGCCTGCTCTGCGTCCTAAACCTGCCACAAATGAACAATTGGATTACCCGGTTCCACCCCGCTCTCGCTCGCTGCTTGCGTACTCTCGCAAACGTGCCAACTCTCGTGCCTCTTGCCGCTCACAGGTTGAGGAGGATGAAAAGGCTCGCTTGAGCGCCATTTACAACGAATACCAGCGCACGGAACCTGCCGCTTCTACCACTGCGCTCTCATGCGATGACTCGGCGCGTCCTAGTCGCAACAGCAGCTTGCTTGCCAAGCCGCCTCAGAGCCCCAGTGCTCTGCCTCCCCTTAGCGTCAACACACATGCCCAGGTCCCACCCAGCGCCGCCACCACTGCTGCCATTACTGATACCGCATTGACAGCGCCAACACCATTTGTAGATCCTGCCGCTGACGTTGCCAACCAGGATGCCTTGTCGTCAGTAGAAGACCCTGTTCTTGAAGTGCGTGACAAGGAGCGCCAGCGCGAGACCAAGCGCAAGGCGGCGTTGTTTGAACTTGTGGATACTGAGCGCTCTTACACCAACGATTTGCGAATGGTCGTTGAGCTGTTCTTGCTCCCCATCCAATTGCTTGGTAACCGCAAGATCGTCGACGTTATCTTTGGCGACATGGTGAAGATTACCGAGATGAATGGCAAAATGTATATTGACATGATCACTCGCCTAGGTCCATTGGCTTGCAAGGTCGACCCTGAGCGTGCCAACCGCAATCGCCGCAAGAAGAAAAATGCCATCCGGCCTTCGGGTGTTTCACACTTGTCGGGCCCATCGCGGTCTGTGCTGCAGGGCAGTACGCTTAGATCACCCACGTCACCCTCTGTCTCTATCTCTGCCTCGACAACCATGTCACGTCGCCTCAGCAACAGCAACAATACTAGCCACGGAGACCAGCAGCGGTCAGCACGCCGCTCCTCTGTGCACTCTTACAGCGATGCGACAATGTCGCTGGATAACATGTCGATTAGCCAAACGGCCTCGCGCAATGGAGATCGCGCGTCAGTGGTTTCCAATGGTGACGACCTGTCCATTGCCACCAGCCACTCGGGCGGCTCCGGCGGCGATGCCAGCGAGCTGCGTTATCTGGCGACTACAACAGCGATTGGAGGCTCAACGCTTCCTGCGGAGAGACACGACAGTATGCGCAGCCTTGGGAGTGCCTCTGAAGAGGACGAGAATGACGCTTCAAAGTGGACCGAGGATCAGGTGCTGGACTACTTTAAGAACGTGTGCATTGGCGACGTCATGTCCAACTATCTTAAGGACTTTTCCGAGCACTACGCCCAGTACTCTGCCAACCATGACAAGGCCATCGAGTATTTGAAGCTAGTGCGCGAAAGCAGCTCCCGCCTGAACCTGCGCAGCGATGCCACTCGCGATGCCCACCAAAAGCTGTTGCAGACGCTGGAGCGCGCGGAGAAGGACACACGAGTGCGGCGCCTACGCCTCGAGTCGTTTTTGCTCTCTCCCGTCCAGCGTGTTATGCGCTACCCCTTGCTCCTGGAAGCATTGCTAAAGTACACGCCTGAGGACCACCCTGACCATGAGGATGTGGCCTTGGCATTGAGCATTGCTGGCAGCGTAGCCACCGAAGTTGATCGCAAGTCCGAGGAGCTCGTCAACCGCCAGCGCTTAGCTGAGCTGCAGAGCACCTTTGACTGGGCCCACCTTTTGGGCGGCGTTCAGCTCAAGCTGGACACGTTTACCAAACTGGTTGGGCAGCGCAAGTTTGTGCGCAAGGGCCCATTGCGCAAGGCCTCGTCGGGGAAGCATCTCTACGCTATTCTCTTCAATGACTTTATGATGATTACCGTTTCTGACCGCCGCGGTGGCGTGTGGTGCTACGAGCCCTATCGCCTGCCAATTCAAACCTACGACCTATTGGCCCGCGATCCCGCCAAGGACCAGTTTGAACTGGTCAACTTGAAGAATAGCGAGGTTTTGCAGTTGCGCGCTGACACGCCAGCCGAGGCCTCTGACTGGGTCAAAGATATCATGAAGACTGCCAACTACTGCTACGACGTCATGTGCGAAGCCCTGACTGCCGGTATCCAGGTCAGCAAAGTAAAGTCAGTCATCTCGCAGGAAGCTCGAGAGAAGATCTTGCAAGGAGGCAAGCCAGCCGTCCTAAGCAAGCGCAATTGATAACTGGGTTGTGTGTGTGCTAATGAAGTATAGGTTGGTGTTTGTATTTTTTTGTCATGTGTCGAAACTACTCTAAAGAATACTCGCCGTCAATTAGCCTTTCAAACCCATCGACGTTAAGGCTATGCGAAAGGTCACAATAGCCATCATCAGCGTTCAGCAAATGGTCTATGAACCCTTTAAGCCAGCTTCCCGTCAGCTCATTTTTACTTATCTTTTCCATGTACACTCTAATAATCGAAGCCGAAGTGCGATGATTGATAAACAGCAGAGGGAAATCGGATTCAATAGCGCTATCCCCAATATAGTCGGGATTGCTAGTGCAAATAACTTCTTCGCCTACTTGATAATATTCCGTATTGAATCTGGTGTATTCCTTGGGCAATCCGTGTTTGAACAATTGAATCGTGCATGCGTAGTTAAGCTCTCCAACTTTATAGGTTCCCAGATAGTTTAGTTGATGAGGGTTTGAAGAGAAATGATAGACCTCCATCTGGCGATCGTTGGGCCTGGGCAGCGAAGACGACATACTAAAAAAATAAATGGAGATAAATGGGATATGCTGATGCTTTTAGAATAGAACTCTTGCATGGAATGAGGGCCCGTTTAAATATGGCGCTGAGGAAAGTGAAGCAGCGACCGTAGCATTGGCGACTAGCTTAGAGCACTGATTGGAGACACTGCAACCAATACGCGTAATTCAGATAGGGCAACCAGATTTTTCACTTGGAAACCAATCTAAAAATATCTATACAAGATACGAAACTTGGTGTCGAACCAGGAAACGAGTTTTCTCCCTTTATAACAAAGCTCGTAGCAACTTGGGTGCGCTGCAAACAGCACTGGCGCTATCATCCTGAAAAGGTTGTGGGCGCTAAGACTTTGGCCTTGTGCTCTGAGCCTACTCATCTTGCCATATTGGAGAAAGGGAAACCAGAATTTTAAATATACGGGTGGCAAACAATGTGTAAATACCAAGCATCCCCAATGTCAACAACTCATTAAGCAGATCTGGTTAGCGAAGCTTTTGCGCATCCAATTTTTGTCTCTGCAAACATGGCTTGGCGCTTGGAGACCACGTGCCTCACAAAGACTGGGCGGTGGCCAAGTAGCCCTCCCCCCGAAACTAGCTGATGGAATAGACAACCTTATGTCTTGGCGTACCGCCTCCCCGGCTGGGCAAGGCTTCCATCCAGATATTAGCCAAATTGGCACCCGCATTAATTATATTTTCATATGCTAGGGAAATCCTATGGCAGGGCTATCCCTACTCCTCAATGTGCTGTCGATGATGCAATAGCCGTTGTGCCTACAAGAACAAAGAAATTGTCTTTAAAGCAGGTTGGCGCTTATCATATATGAGCTGGGTGGCCGATGGTGTTTTTGTTTTCCTTTCGATTATAGGCATTTAATTTTCACACTTTTATCGATCAGCAGTTTCACCTACTCTTTAACCTATTAGCAAACGACGCCCTATGACTACCCAAGAAGCAAGTCAGCCGCCAACACACACACGCAGCGCCGACGCCTCGGTCGTCATTAGCAGCGATCTGGAAAAGGAGGTTGTATTAGGGGACCTTGAAAGCGGTCAAGAGGTCAAGCCGTCTACCGAGGAACCGCTAATAAAGGGCAAGCAGATGTTGGGCGTCATGGTTGCGCTGGCTCTATCGATGTTCTTGGCTGCACTTGACAACACGATTGTCTCGACTATGTTGCCTAGTATAGCCCGAGAATTTGATGCCCTCTCTCAAATAACTTGGATTGTTTCATCCTACGTGGTCTCGAGCACAGCACTACAACCCGCCTACGGCAAACTGTGTCACATATATGGCCACCAGTACGTTCTGCTGTTTGCGCACGCCTTTTTTGCAGCTGGTTCGATTATTTGCGGCGCTTCGACTTCGGCACACATGCTTATTGCTGGCCGCACAATTGCAGGTGTAGGTGGCAGCGGTCTGATGTCCTTGTGCTTTGTCGTTGTTGGCGACTTTGTGCCTACTGCCAAGAGCCCAATGTATATCTCCGTGTTTGCCATGGTCTGGGCAATAGCCTCAGTTGCTGGCCCCCTGCTGGGAGGTGTTTTTGCTGACAAAACGGGCTTCAAGTGGGGCTTCTACATCAATCCTTGTATCCAAGCGGTAGTGATCATACTTATCGGCCTATTCATGCGACTGCCACGCCCACAAGGCTCAGCATTGGAGAAGCTCAAGCGCATCGACTTTTTGGGCGTTATCACAATTGTCGCGGGCATCGTCTTGCTCCAGCTAGGCCTGACTTGGGGCGGCCAAGAGTATCCCTGGAAATCAGCTCCAGTTATCATCAGTATTATCCTGGGTGTCTTGGTTCTGGTATGCTTTGGCTTTGTCGAGGCAAAAATACCACCAGAGCCAATTATGCCGCTGCGCCTGTTCCAACGGCACAACACGTGCCTCATGTTTATTGCGCAGATATTCTTTGGCATGAGCTTCTTTCTCCCCATCTTTTACTTTCCGGTCTATCTCTCAGTTGCACAGAACGCAACTGCCATCGACGCCGGCACGCATCTAATATCCCTAATGCTCGCCATATCTGTGGCGTCAGTTGTTTCGGGCCTGCTTATCACCAAGACTGGCATCTACTTGCCCTTCATCTGGTCCGGCGTGGCCATCAACGTCACTGGTATGGGCTTGTTTGCATTGATCGGTACAGATCCAAGCAATGGCTTGCTGATCGGGGTCCCAATTGTTTTTGGCTTGGGCATCGGCCTAGCTATGCAGCCCATGCTCAGTTGCGCGCAGAACGCCGTCGATCAAGAGGACATTGCCACGACCACCACGCTGTTCATTACCATTCGGATGCTTGGCAGTGCCATTGGCCTAGCAGTCGCCCAGAGTGTCTTGCAGAACGAGATCTCTCCTCTACTCGACGCACTGGCCATCAAATACCCAAACGACGTCAAGACGGTCTATAGCGTTATCAACGACCAGAGCGTGATCTGGAGCCCCACAGTATCCCCCAGCCTCCGCGCGGACGTTATCGAGGCCTATGTGAAATCGCTTCACACGGTCTATTTGGTCTTCCTAGCATTTGGCGGCTGTACGTTTATCACTTCACTATTTGCAAAGAACGTTGCGCTGCGCAAAGAAATTGGCGCAGCAGCAGCTTTAGAGTAGGCGTATTTAGATAGATTTCCCCCGTCCCGAGGAATACATGAAATAGAAAGTAGAAAATGCAAAAAAGGGGTAGCAAAGGGCACAGCAAATCACCACCAGGCGACGCTGCCTCGACACGATTCAACCAGGTACGCGCACATTGATCTAGGCAGAGTCGGAATCGACTGCATCGCTGAGCTCTGCCTCGGTGTTTGCCAATGAGACGGTCGGGAGGATCTCCATCGGCTGTGCTGTGCGGACATCGCCCATGAGGGCATCAATGTTGGCAACGTCGTTGTTGGCGTTTTCGTCCGAGTACGTCTCCATATAGTCGCCGTTGCCCTCGCCCTCACCAGTGTCTTCTTCGCCATAGCTGATTGGGCGATACGAATTGCCTGCCAAGTAGTCGTAGTAGTCCTGCTCGATAAAGTGGCAGTTGTAAAAGTAATTGAACTGGTCTTCATACTCGTGCCAAGTCGCAGGATACACAGACGCTTGGTCGTAGCCGACCAAGTTGACGGTCGAGTCAGCGGGCGATCGAGTAGGTGGCGAGGGTCCTAGGGCGTGGATCTCGCCCATGGTGCTCATGCCTGATGCGCGTGGCAGCATGTATCGCGGGTAATGCTCAGTGGCGGTGTTGGCAACATAGGAGCAACCACAGTTAGAGCCGCTCACAACCATGTCTTCGTCGTTGTCATCATCATCGTCGCCGCTATCATGCGGCGATGTTGGCTGGCTACTTGCTTCAAAGTTCGTACTTGGCTTGGACAACTTGGGCATGGGTTTGGGTGAAGGTGGCTGTGACGAATGGACTCGCTTCCGAGAAGAGCAAGTCGGTTGCGAGTTGTCGCTATATGTGCGAGCAGAGGAGGTAGGGTTGGTGCTGCCGTGCGTATTGCCGTTTTTGCGGGTTGTGTTTGTGGGTCTTGAGAATGAGAGAGATGCATCGAGACGGGGGTGTTTAAAAGGGATTGCCGACAGATGCAGCGGGCGCAAGAGAGTCATCAAGTCTTACACCATGGGTATCGCTGGAGCTGTCGGCAAGTAGGCTTGTAGGCGCGGGCGAGTACGCAACAGGGGCAGCGGCGGTGGTTGTGGCACCGTCGCTATCCTCATTATCGCTATATTGCTGGCTGCTGATATCGTCGTCTTCATCGCCAGAATCCTCATCCGCGCTTGGCTGAGAACCATTGCTGATACTGCTGTCTCCGCCAGCTGTTTTTGCAGCCGGGGGGAGCACGCCAGAACTAAAAGAGCTGGCGGGGTCACTGTTAGCAAGCTTGGAGATGGACCCCTTCAAGCCAATGTTCTGGCGGCCAATCAGCTGCTCCTGGACCTGTTCGATGCTCTTAAAGTAGCGCACAGTCTTCACGTGCAGTTCCAGAGTAGCATCTTCATCGCAGACAATCATGGCCGAGGGGTGGAGCTGAACAACAGACACAGTCCACATGTGGTTGACGCCTTCCTCTATGCACTTGGCCAAGGCCACGGCTTTGTGGGCGCCAGTGATGATAAGCAGGACCTCTCGGGCAGCACGCACAGTACCCACGCCCACAGTCAAAGCCAGCTTGGGGACCTTGTTGACGTCGCCACCAAAGAAACGAGCGTTGGCTAGCACGGTCTCGTAGGCCAGGGTCTTGACGCGCGTGACAGACTCGAGAGAGCTGCCGGGTTCGTTGAAGGCGATGTGGCCGTCAGGGCCAATGCCACCCAAAAACAGCTCAATACCACCGACCTCTTTGATCTTGTCCTCATAACGTTGGCACTCGGCGGCCAGGTCGTCGGCGTTGCCATCAAGCATGTGGATGTTTTCGGGCTGCAAGTTTATATGGTCGTAGAGGTGGCGACGCATAAAGGCACAGTAGCTCTCAGGATGTGAGCGCGGCAGGCCAACATACTCGTCCATGCTGAAGGTAATCACATGGCGGAAAGAGACCTCGCCGCGCTTGTAGTAGTCAACCAGGTGCCAGTACACTTCGACGGGAGTGGAGCCCGTGGGAAGCCCCAAGACAAACGGGCGCTTTCGAGTCGGTTTGAATTCGTTGATTCGCTGTCGGACATAGTTGGCTAGACAGCAGCAAAGACGGCCTTAGTGTGTATACAGCGTGGCGAGTTGCAAAGATAGCGAAAATGAGTGTTTGTGGTAGCTACGTACCTGTATAGTAGGCCACGGCCTTGGGGTCGTCGCGAATTATGAGCCGCATCGCTCTACGTTGGCCGGGACACCGGCGGAATTAGCAGCGGAAAAAAAAACTGGGATGAGCTCAAATAAATGAAGAAAAAAAAGTCAACACTGGCTAGGCAGCCGTTTAAAGGATAAAAAATAGAGGAAGAAGAAATGGAAAAGAAGCGCGAGCAGAATTGCTACTCTTGTACTTGTCTGTGCGTGCAAGGTCGTCACAATGTCTAGACCTGCACATGATAGCTGATGATTGGCGGACATGGCCTGTCTGAGTATTGGCTGCATGCGAGATTGCGGATGTAGCAGGTGATTAACAGGAGTGGCGGGACGGGCAATTTTTCGGAGAGGATGGACTGCACATCCCGCGCGTTCTGTGTGCCCTTTGCCCCAACACAGGCTTCCAAAAGGAAGCAAGGTACATGCGGGATGGCCGAGAAATTGGCCAGTCTGCAGCGACTATTGGATGAGCAGTGTCACATTACGGCAGCGGCTGCAGCAACAGTAGCTTGCAAATATTTAAAGAGGCCAGGCGCCCGCTCTGCCCTGGCACAGGCCTCATCTTTCGCTCTCTCCTTCCTTTGCTCTTTTTCTTTTTACAGCTTCTCCATCTTTTCTTCACGCAACTCACAATGGCGGCTTCTAGTAGCAGCAGTGGCGGGGCCATCACGCAGTTCTACAACTGCGTTGTGCTCAAGGACCACCAGCTCGTTGACGATTACCTGTATATGCAAGACGGCAAGATCATTGACCCGGCCAAGATGTTCTTTGACGAGCGGCGGGCGCCCGACGTGCGCATCGACTGTGGCGGCGGGATTGTGGCACCAGGGTACATTGACGTGCAGATCAACGGAGCTTTTGGATACGACTTTTCTAACGATACAGACATCATTGATGAGGCAGTTGACAATGTTTCCAAAGGCCTGCTGATGCAGGGGTGCACGGCGTACTGCCCCACCACGGTTAGCTCTCGGCCTGAGGTGTATAAACAAGTACTCGACCACTTAGGACCAAGGGCGGGGTCAGTAGAGCGCGGCGCCGAGGTGCTGGGAGCGCATGTCGAGGGACCATTCATTTCGCCGCAAAAGAAAGGTGCGCACGAGCTAGCCACGCTGCGCACAGCTGAGAGCGGGCTAGAGGCGTTTGATGAGTGCTACGGGCTGGACCGGTTGCGACGCAACGTGGCATATGTTACCATGGCGCCCGAAGTGGCTGGCGTGCTGGAGGCCATTCCGCGGCTTATCGAGGCTACGGGCATTCGCATAGCGGCCGGACACTCTAACGCCACAACGGCCGAGGCAACTCAGGCCCTGGCTGGCGGAGCATCGATGATCACTCACCTTTTCAACGCCATGCACCCATTCCACCAGCGCGACCCAGGCGTCATTGGGCTGCTGGGCGCATCGGGCACCCAGCGCCCGTTCTACGGCATCATCTGCGATGGCGTGCACGTGCACCCGCACTCTGTGATGATTGCCTATCGCGCCCACCCCGACGGCGCCTGCCTGGTGACCGATGCCATGGCGGCGCAGAGTCTGCCCAACGGCATATACAAGCTGGGCGAGATGGACGTCGACGTGCACGATGGCAACGTGTACATCCAGGGCACCAATACCATAGCTGGCGCAGTCATTACCCTGGCCGAGTGTGTGCGCAACTTTGCCCGCTTCACTGGCGCATCAAAGGTTGAGGCCCTAGAGAGCGCAACTCTGCACCCAGCCCAGATGCTGGGCATCACCGACCGCAAGGGCGTTTTGGCTCACGGCGCCGACGCTGACATCATTATTCTTGACCACGAGCTTAACGTTCAGCGCATCTTTGTCGCTGGCCGGGAAGCCACACGCGAAAATGTCGTCTACAAGAACAAGCTTTGAGCTACAACTTGCTTGCTTGCGCGAGCATCTACGTATTTAAACCAGGTGCTCGCGCTGGCTACATTTTATACAGTACCACTTCTTTTTCTTCAACTAATAGTCTACAATGTTCTACTCTCAGGACCTGCTCTGTCGCCACAGTGGCCGCTTTGCCATTATATGGCTGCTAGCTCATTCGCCGCCTCGCTCCAGGTTGCGCTATGTCACAAACAAAGACGTGTCTGCCATCGACATTCCCCGCGCTTGTGCAGACATCCTTCTTCCGCCTGCCCCAATGTCGCTTCGCTTTGTCTCGACTCTTCTGCTGGGCCTGGCTCAGACATTGGGCCGCAAAGCTGCTCTGCTCCATGCCGACACTTGTGCCGCCAGATCAAGAATAGTTGCTGCTCCCTGGGTCTCTGTCAATCGCTCCACTGCTAACTCGCATATGATGCCACCCGCAGATGATGTGGCCAATATCCACGCGATCACGCTACCCGACGCCCTTGTTCCTGAATACTCCAATTGGCATATCAATAGCGAGCACTGGATGATGGCTTTGGTCTGCCTAGATGAAGGTGCTGACCCAAACTCCCGCCGCCAGGCTTGCCGACAACTGGGCTGGCTGGGCGAGGCCGATATCCACGCCCTGCCTGGTAGCAGCAGTGAGTTATTGCGTAGCGCATCGCCGCTACGTGCCGCCTCATCCCACAGCGGTGCCTCATACACTGCCGCTTGGGAATCTATTTCTATTCCCAATGTCGACACACGCCGCGCCGCACCGCCAGCTGGCAAGAGCAGTTCGCCAGGTCTGGTGCTCCTTTGCTCATCGTCGCCCGCCCAGCCTGTTCCTGCTGTTCCTGCTGGCGGCGACCATGTCCAACTTGCTGACGAGGCCGACGAGCCGTCCTTCCACTTTGACCATGAAGGCAACTTGCAGTTTTTGTCTCTAGTTGACTCCAACCACTCCCGCAACTTGTCTCTTGACGCAGAACCACACACCCAACTCCTTGGCCAGTTTGCGTCCGCAGAGCAGGCCTTGCCGTTACCATGTATGCCACATGTGGGCAATCCTCAGATTGCTAATATTGGCTTGGCTGTGAGAGACGAACTGTCGTTGGAAATTGCAGAAAACGATATCTTGTGCAATGGTGACCAGGAGCGCCCCACAAAGCGTCGGAGGGTCACTAGAAAACGGCTGATAGAGGTGTCTAATGCTGCCGCCGCCAGCACTTTTACTCGCCGAGTGCCTGAGCTCTGGGCCAGTACTTGCTATTGGCATGCTGAGTCACAGGCTATGCTGGATGTTAAAAACAGCAAGAGTTCTCGCTGCGTCATCGCCGAGCAAGTCCGCAAGGCCACATTGATATACTTGGTGCCCGACATTTGCAACGCTACGCAGGTTCTTGGGCCCCTAGCTCAGGAGCTAGACTGCTCATTATCAGGTCCAGGCAGCCCTGTTCACAGCGCTCAAGGCCTGCTTGCGGACTATGATGATAATGATGATTTCGGCCTGTATGGCGAAGGGGAGGACGCATTGGAATTGGAGCTCGGTCGTGGAGGGACTCCTGTAACGAGCGCTCTACTGGCTGACGATGATCAATACCCCGACATACACTTGGACATCCCATGGCTCAATCCGAACGTCTTCAATCCTACTCGGCGCAGGCAGTTGATGGGCCAGACGCTCTCCATCCACACTGAATCCAGCCCCGAGCCCGCCCTTCACCAGCACCAGCTGAGGAGATACAGTGCCTCCAGTGCAGACACCCCAGTATCGCGGGCGCCCTCTCTTGATCCGCCATCATCCGAGAATGGTATTGAGATCCAGTCATTCCAACTTGCTGCGCATAACCTCGGAGAGCCCGAACATGTCCGCTCGTCACTGAGTGAGCATGGCCTTGATTCGTTCTTGGATGTCAGTCGATTTGGCCCCAGTGACTTGGCCGATGGTGGCCCCTCCACTATTAGCCAGCTGGACAAGGACTCTAGTAGCTTTCATCAGTTTGCGCTGGCGAGGATGGCTGAGCATGGCGCTGACTCGTTTGCTTTCGACAACCTTTTGCAGAACCCTTACCGGAATAGGCGGGTGGCGGCTCGTGCATTCGCTGATCTCTTGCAAATGGCGACAAAGTCCATATTCGGCGTATCACAGAGCAAGCCGTTCGCGGCAATCAACATTTCTAGCTTGTAGCAATGCAATAAATTAATTTCATTTGTACATAGCGAATGGTCTGACATCATTCTGCTCTGTTTTAGCTATCTGCTTGGGTCAAAGCCTTCCTTGGCATTGACCGTCAGCAAGCCTTGAGCAATTCCAACTGACGCATCCGCCGAAGTTGCTTCAGATAAAGCCGATTTAATGGTATCTACTGGAGGAGTGTGGACCGCTCGCAACCCACCCAAGTCCCCATTGTCTCTACCACCATCGGACATGCTATCAGGGTTGGTTACGCGTAGCCCCAATGGCTCCTGCAAGGTGTTGTACAGAGCGCAATCAGATGCATAGTCACCAGTCTGCGCTAGCTCTCTCGCGCCTTTATCAATGACTTCGCGTGGTGGTAAACTGCTTGCAGCTACCGCGGCAGCTAGCGGAGCAGTATGTGAGACTACGCTCCACGAAAACGCCTGAGCTGTGGGTAGAGTAGTTGCAAGTGGTGCCGATAAGCTGGGGCCATTGATGGAGTCAAGCTCCTCGGCAGAAAGCACAAATGTACCATGCGCTGTAGAGCGGCTACCAAATTGCATACTGCTGCTGCTGGCAATTGGCGAAGACTGAGCTCCTTTGTTCTGAGCTTTGGACGGCGGCGTTAGGCTCTTTTCCGATCCCGACAACAAAGAGTTGGCGCCGAGTCCTCGGGGCGCGACGCAGCTTGTGCTGCTAGCTGGTGAGTCAAACATCGTGAGAAGCTGTGGGTTGGCCAAACTCGGCGTCCCCTGCTCCCATTTTTCCACAGACGCGCGGTGCTGTGACTTCACAGTCTCGCGGCTGCTCGGCAAATCCAGACCCGAAAACAATGCGCGAAAGTGTAGAGACGACTCCTTTAAGCTGCTCTTTGCCCCAGTCAGCATCATAGTAAGCCCAAGAGGGCTTGCCGGTTGTGTAGGTGGCACGTCAGCCATGCTAGAAGAGACTGACATCTGCGCCGATGGTCCCGCCCGCGACATGGTCTCAAGGTCGACTTCGCCACGCGCAAGGATTTGGAAATGCCGCAGTCGCTGGCGCAGTCCCTTGCCAAAAGTTCGCGCAACGACTAATGAAATGGCCGTTAGTGCGATGTCAAGCAATAGCAGAATGACCAGAAAAAAGGTCATGTATTTGCGACCAGCGGCATACGCGTCGACCTCGTCAACAGCGACATGGCGGTTAACGACTACCAGCTTGTATACAAAAAAGGCTGGTGAGACTGCCAATACGCCAACGCTGCCATACATAAGCCAGAGAAGCTCTTGGACAGCCGCAAACAGGCACATGCAGAGGACAACTGCGCACACAAACAGAATGATGATGTTTAGCATCCAGCCTCCTTCTCTGCCATTTGTCTGCTTGGTGATCGTGGCCAGCTGTAGCCAAAGCTCCAAGAAAAAGAAGGCCGCCAACGTCGCTAGTGACAAGAGGATCTGGTGGTAGTAGAACATGCGCTGCATCCTGAGGTCCGCGCCTAGTGCCCGGTACACTTGCCACCCAAACTGCTTCTTTAGCTGCCGCCACACCAACCAGGTCTTGCCTATACCTCCAACAGCCAGCACCGTAATACTGATCGCCTGGAGAGCAGCCATGCCCAACATCGGGCCCGTCTGAGCTAGCTGTGCTGCCTGGGTAAGCAGCAGAAGCAAGTCGAAAGCAGTTGCCGCCGTAATCAGCGGCTCACTGCGCACATGTAGCGCCGCGTAGGAGAGAAGGAAAGCAAATATTTGGGCCGCAATGAACCCGCTGTCGTATACAATATAGAGCGACGTCTGGTGCGAGATCTCTGGCTGGTGACTACGCAGTCGCGAAATCAAACAGCTCTCAAGGGATATGTTTACGATTGCCTGGCATGCGGCGATAGCGAGAAATATTTGTGATGCCGGCGACCAACTGCCACCGCGAAGCAAAGGCGAGGTAAGCATTTTGTAAGCGACGAATAAGGAAATAGCGACTAGTGAGAGTAGTCCTGGGTGTGCCCAATAGTATTAAATGAGGAAAAAGGATATCATAAAAGAATTGAGCGACAGAAGACTATTCGTTGAGGAGAGCAAAGCAAAAAAGAGATGAGAGGCATGCTCTGCTTGAGTACCACTTTTTACAAAGCAGATGCGGGGAGTGGGGGGGTTTCAAACAAAGAGCAGCAGTAGCTGTGAATTGGGCACTATTTGCTTGCTGCTGCACAGCCTGGTCACAATGCCTTTACACCAGCCCAACCGCGTGCGCGTGTCCTGATTGGCCATGCGATCCAAACAGTAAACACAATGGCCTCAGCTGTGTACTAAAGTGTCAAGAGTTTAGAGTAGCTGCGCCGACTCTTATTTTTGCGATAATCCCCAAGCATGCCCTGCCGAGACAGCGAACAATAAGCACACGGCAACCGGGCCGGCTAAACACACAATGCGTCACAATGCATCACAATGCATCGTCAATATCGCTTTCAGCTCAGATGGGATATAATCGAGCGCTGAATTGTGATGAAAATATATTGGTAGAAATACAGGAGAAAACTCATTGTTGGCTTGTAAGCACATTTAGCTCCAATTGGCCGATTCGCGACGGCTGATCTGAAGCGACGGTGGTGGCAGCGACCCCCGCGCCGACGGGCTGACATTAACAGCAGAGCGTGCAGCGCTTGGGTGCAGGTAAAGCCTGCGCGCCTCGGCATGCGCCTTTCTTGACTTTTCGTGCACAACTCCATAAAAGTTGCCACGCAGGCACCATGCAATGGTGTTTATTTCTTGCTCCCTCAGGCCCGCTGAGCGCAAGTACCCGCGAACAGAGCCGTAGTTGTTGTTGATATGGCGTAGAAGATTACGCATGACAAACGTGGGCGAGTCGCAGAATGACGGCGGTAGCCCAACTGCACCCATGTCGAGCAATTCCATGCGCTGGCGCACGGGCACTAGATTGTCTTGCGACCGGGCATAGTCAGCAGCAATGACCTCCTCATCTACGCCCAGGATGCCGAGAAGCAGCATAGCTACAATGCCCGTGCGATCCTTGCCATGCTGGCAATGGAAAAGGATCGGATAGGCACAAGGGTCAGCAAAGATCCTCATCACGGCTGCAAATTCCTCCTTGCAGTAGTCAATGTAGTCCTCATAAGAGCCAGCAAGGCCCCTGGGCGTAAGCACTTCACGCCCAATTGTGCGGATAGCCTCGGCCTTGTTGAAGGTGGCAAAGCGCCAAATCACCTTGATCCTCGTTGACCAGGGAGTGTGCGCCCACACACACCTCTTGCGGTAGTTTTCGCCAATAACGTTGCAGCGATACCGACTGCGTTGACCAGTGAACCTGTTCTGCACGGTGATTTTGCTTACACCCAGGCCTGGCCGCTCAGACCGAGGTATCCCATGCTTAAGCGCGACTCGCTGAGCGGGTTTCTTGTCGTTGTCGTTGTTGTTGTCGTTATCTAGATCGTGACTGTCGCCAGTCCGAGTAGCCATTGGCGATTGCCACGTAAAGATTGGCTCGGTCGTTGCACGGCTGCACGACGGCTCTGGCAAGCAGCCTTGTGAGCTGTCTTTACTAGGCAACAAGACACTGCTGCGTCTGGCATGAGCAACAGGAAGTAGGCCATAGGGCGCATTAACACGATTCGCGTCATGAGGAGAGTTATGGTAAAACTGGTTGTCAGAGTCGGAGTCAAAGGCAGCACCAGTGTCGCTGCTTCCAGTCGACGCCAAATCGGTGGCTGTCTCGTTGGATAAGTCGGGGCAGACCATAGCCGGGTCGGCAGAGCGCTCTTGCTTGCTGTCTTCAGCCACTGCAGAGTCCAGGTTTGGCTGAGACCCATTGGTACCAGCCCATTGTTGGTCCCAGAACGAGCGCAGCGACTGTAGCGTCTCACTTCCCCAGCCCAAGGCGGACTGCGCCAGCCCTGGTTGTTGCAGGGTCGGTATTTCGACGTCAAGTGGGCCAGCAGAAGAGGACGCATTGCTTGGAGCTGTAAGTTGGTGTGGTGGAGAAACAGTCTCTGCTGCCGGCACGAATAGCGGAACGTATGGCTCGTCAAGCGTAATGTTCCGAGTCTCTTGCGCATCACCTTTAGGTACCTCGTCGTACAAGTGTACCAGGGCGCGAGCCAGAGGGTCCTTTCGTGGGTCGCCAATGGACTTTGAGTAGCGAAGCGAGTTGCGGTGCGACCAGCTAGCTCTCGACTCGCCAGTCTTTTCCCAAGGTCGAGCAGACGACTCGTAGTTGTGAGCGGCTACTTCCACAATGGTGTTTTGCAACTGCATTGCCCTTAGCTTCATTAGCTTTTCCATGCTCTGGTCGGCAGTGGGCTGAATTGATGCCGGGTAGTGGCGCACAATGATGTCACTAGCACGGGCCTCAAGCTCAGATCTGAGGTCGATGATAGTGCGGATGCCGTACTTTGAAAACAGCATCTTGACGTCGTGCTCGTATGCCGACCCCAGCTCGGCTGAGCGGAAGACAACGCCAGGCATTGGACCCACGCTCTCAGCCTTGGCCTTGTCTTGGTGCAGCATAATTCCCGCCTTTATTGCGCTTACGCCAATGTCACGAAAGTTGAGGACTTTGTCGCTAAACATTTTCTGGTTCAGATTGGCATGGGCATCTTGAATGGCTGCCATGCGCACGTCATGTGGCGGACTGGCCGACGCGTGCATCGGAGAAGGCACTCGATAACCAGCAGCGCTCCTACTGTTCAACTCGCTACTCGGGATTCTTATATGGCCGGCAGAGTTGAAGGTGCGCACTCGCCCGGCAATGGGTGGAGCGCTAGGCTCGACTGCTAGCAAGGCATCGGCTGGCGGGGCAGATAAAAATGGCACATTTACAGGTAAGCTGTTGGTGGAGCGATGGATGCCGCTTTTGTGAACAGCTGGCGGCAGTTGCTGGTTCTCTACAATGGTAGAAGTCACGACATCGAGACTGTACTTGGCTCGGCTGTGTGGGTGCACCATCACAAACTCGCTTTTAAGGGTGTCAAAGTTGCCTTGAGCGAGGTTCTGCGGATTATAGTCCACGCCTATCCGCTTAGCAACTGGTGGCGGAGGCAGGGGAGAATCTGGTACCTTGGAGCGCACCGATATGTGGACGGGCGGCTCCCGAACTACTACACGTGGTCCCTCAAGGTATGGCTGGTCGTCGGCAGGCGGCCTGCGAGTCTGCTCGCTGTCATCAGAGTCGCTCAAGCCACGATTATCCAGAGACGTCTCTGACCACGAGGCCACAAGCGATGGCCGCCGGGCGCTTCTGTACTCGCGCGCCTGGGCAAGTTCGTGCTGCATTTGCTTCTGCGTACGGAAAAGAAAGAGAAATTAAAATAAATTAGAGAGGCTGAAAAGAAAAGGAGGAAAGAATCCGCCTTTCAACCGCCAAAGACTTTGCTGCTGCCTTTGCTGTGATCGAGGCGTGCCTAAAAATAGGGATATTACTAATACGACGAGATCTTGACAGAAGAGATTTCTAGGCAGAGGAGGGGTCGGCGAGAATGGCGGCAGCCTGGCGGCCAGCCTCACGCCCGTACACCACGCACTCGAGCAGAGAGTTTCCGCCTAGTCGATTGGCTCCGTGAAGCCCACCCGTAACCTCGCCAGCCGCCAGCAAGCCAGGGATCGGGGCGGCATCGCTAGCACGTAGTACACGGGTCTTATGGTCGAATCGGACACCGCCCATGGTGTAATGGATGCTGGGTGTCACAATGGCCCAGTAATAGTAGTCGCGAGCCTGGCTCTTGTCCTCGCTGGAAGCTGGCGGGTTGAGGGCTCTCTGTGGGAACACGGTCTTGCCAAAGTCGTCACGGGAGCCACTGTCGCGAGCGCCATCATGGTCTTCCAGGGTCCTGTGCAACACAGCTTGGTCGACGCGCAGAGCGGCAGCAAGCCCGTCAAGGCCTTCAGCGCGACTCACCAGCCCCATCTTCTCATAGAACCCTAGGGCGCCATGCCCAAAGCTGTCGGCTGCGGCCTGGGACAGCACGAGGAAGGCGGCTGTCAGGGGCTCTCCGCGAATCTCCTCAGCGCTGCCGCTGTGCCGGGCACGGGTGTCGGGCGCCGAGCAGAACCTGCTCATGGCATCTGTGACGTGGTCGCGCGTATCCAGCTCGTTGACAAAGCGACGGCCCAGGCCATTAAGCAGTATGCCGCCCTCCCCGCGTAGGGCCTCAGCGGCCAGGAACTTTGTTGGGTTTCCCGGATCACTGCTCTTGACAAACCCAGTGGGATGCACTTGCACTTGATCCATGTCCACCAGCTCGGCGCCAGCGGCAGTAGCCAAGCCAAGCCCATCGCCAGTCGCAAAGGCGCCGTTCGTCGCTGGAAGCCCCACGAGCTGCGGAGCATACTGCTTCAGGTAGTGCGGCCTGCTGCCCTCGCCGCCAAAGCCGCCAGTGGCCAGAACAACTACATCCGAGAGCATGCTGTGCTGCTGGATGACCCTGGTGTCAGCGTCGACTGCTTCGTAGACAACGCCGGATACGCTGCCGCGAGTGCCAGGCAAGAGCCTGATGACGCGAGCGCCAGTGATGAGCTTGAAGCGCGCATCCTCCAGCCCTGCCAGCTCGCTCAGGTGCCTTCCCAGCGTGCTGACAATGCCCCACCCAACTGGCTGAGGCTTCCCATTGACATCAGGGCGTCGGTGCGTACGTGGAAAGCTGTGGCCGCCCAGCCGAGCGAGCACGTCCAGGTCCAGCCCAAAGTCCCCTTGCAGCCACGACACCGCCTGCGTGCTGTCCCTGACAAGCTTTTCTACAAGCGTCTCATTCGACCTCCCGCCTCCAGACTTTAGCGTATCACGCATAAATGCATCCACGCTGTCGTGAATATCCTTGTCTTGCTGCGTGCGAGTAAGCACTCCATTGATTCCAGACGACGCCTTGCCCGAGTTGCCTCCGGTCCGCGCCTCCTTTTCAAGCAGAGCAACTGTGACTCCTGCAACGTGCCTCGTCTGGCGCAGGGCTTCGATCGCCGCAGACATCCCCGCCAAACCGCCGCCAACAACTACAATATTAGTGCGTGCCGCCATAGAGTCTGAACTGCCAACGCCGTGCTGAGATGGGCGCCCAAAGAAATGTGCTACGGCTTTAGAAGAGCCGCGAAGCGAGTGAATGGGCTGAAGTGCAAAATAGTCGAGGACGAGAGAGAGCAGCGCCATGCCAAGCGCCGCAACAAAGAAGAGCCGAATCATAGCAAGCACCTGCTGTCGTGCTCCTCGCCGAACCCTACTCCGCGCGTCAACAATAGCGGCAGTTGGATGGCATCTGTTAGAATGGTGTTGCATCTCAATAGATAGGCATATGTTAGGAGGCCGCTGTAGCAAGCAAGCCTAGAAAGCGAGATATTGAGCGTTGCTTTTGCTGCCTGTATCAGACCACCCCAAAACCACGCCATAAATACATACCGGTGGTTTGGAAGCTGTTGTTGTTGTTTTTTACTAATGATGCAGGGCAGACACAAGGAGAAGAAAGCTGGCGTCATCTCTGTGCCTTGGAATTTCGCTTGGCGACTGGTCAGCCCATATCTGTGTGCCGGCTATTTAGGGGTATGCGTGATCAAGATTAGGGCTTGAAGGAATCCGAGCTGGATAACAGCACCAGATCCACTTCTACGTCCTCATGAATACTACACAGCTGCGCATATATCGCCACCTCTTGCGCGAGATCAATCGCCAGTTTGCTGGGGCAAACAAGGCCAAAGTCTGGTCGGCCCAGCTACGCGAGCAGTGGCTCGAAGCATCGCACAGCCCAGTGTCCCATGCCAGCAACCTGATGGCTGCGCAGAATGTGCTGACCTTCATGTCAAACAACCGACGGTATAAGGAGCTGCTGGCAGAGTTTAACCCCAAGATGTCCGAGGGCGACCGAATCGAAAAGACTGCCCGCCGAGTGGGCTTGGAAGCGCCGCAATCATACGACACCAGTACCACCGGTAGCCCATCGTCGTCTGGCTAAATAGATATCGTTTTAGTGTGCATTTGCGATTGGCTGATTTTTAGGCAGAGGGAGCTGTGGCTGGTGGGGGACAGCGAAAAGCTTGCAAGCCCAGCTTTGCTTGGCTCTCTTTTCCTCCCCCAAAAAA